>CAKNYM010053347.1:793125-823558 GCA_932195095.1 Andricus curvator | reverse complement strand
ATATTTTTTGCGATCATTTCAAATTTTTAATTATTTTTAAAATTATTCTAAAACACTTGAATATATTTTGAAATGATTCCAATCTTTTCTGAAACTATTAATAAATTCAGGAAAATTAAAAAAATTGCCTTAAAATTGTCCAGATTATTTTTTGAGAATTTTGAAAATCTTTTCAAGGATTCTCTTAAAATTAAGTTTTTAAAATAACAAAACTTATACAATTTTCCTAGGAATCCTAATAAAAAATTTTTATTTGATTGAAATCTTTCAAAATGTTTAAAAAGCTTCTAGATATTTTTTTCTAAATATTCAAAAATCTACATTTTGTTTCAAATTTTAAAAAAATTTCAAGTTTTAAATTATTTTTGAATCTTTTAAAAACTTCTAAATATCTTTCGAACTTTTTCCAATTTTTTCTAAATTAATAATTATTCAATTCTGATTTATTTGTCAAAATTTGCTTTTTGTTTTCAAATCTTTTTAAATATTTTGTTAAATTAAAATTTTCAAAATAAAAAATCATTTTAAATTTTCCCAGAAATTTTATGAAATTTTTTTAATATCTTGAAACATTTCAAAATCCTTGAAACTTCAAAGTTTTATTTCTAAACCTTCAAAAACCTATACGATGTTAAATATTTTTTGCGATCATTTCAAATTTTTAATTATTTTTAAAATTATTTTAAAACACTTGAATATATTTTGAAATGATTCCAATCTTTTCTAAAACTATTAATAAATTCAGGAAAATTAAAAAAATTGCCTTAAAATTTTCCAGATTATTTTTTGAGAATTTTAAAAATCTTTTTAAATCTTTTCAAGGATTCTCTTGAAATTAAGTTTTTAAAATAAAAAATCTTATACAATTTTCCTAGGAATCCTAATAAAAAATTTGTATTTGATTGAAATCTTTCAAAATGTTTAAAAAGCTTCTAGATATTTTGTTCTAAATATTCAAAAATCTACATTTTGTTTCAAATTTTTTAAAAATTTCAAGTTTTAAATTATTTTTGAATCTTTTAAAAACTTCTAAATATCTTTCGAACTTTTTCCAATTTTTTATAAATTAATAATTATTCAATTCTGATTTATTTGTTAAAATTTGCTTTTTGTTTTCAAATCTTTTTAAATATTTTGTTAAACTAAAATTTGCAAAATAAAAAAATCATTTAAAATTTTCCCAGAAATCTTATGAAATTTTTTTAATATCTTTGAACATTTCAAAATCCTTAAAAAGCTTCAAATTTTTATTTCTAAACCTTTAAAAACCTATACGTTGTGAAACATTTTTTGCAATCATTTCAAATTTTAAATTATTTTTAAAATTATTTTAAAACACTTGAATATATTTTGATTTGATTCCAATTTTTCCTGAAACTATTAATAAATTCAGGAAAATTGAAAAAATTGCCTCAACATTTTTCAGATTATTTTTTGAAAGTTTTGAAAATCTTTTTAATTCTTTTCAAGTATTCTCTTAAAATTGAGTTTTTAAAATAAAAAATCATGTACAATTTTCCTAGAAATCCTTGCACAAGAATTTTATTTTATTGAAACCTTTCAAAATCCTTAAAAAGCCTGTCAATTTTTTGTTCAAAATCCTAAAATATCTACATTCCATTAAAAGATTTTTAAAAATCTTTCAAGTTTCAAATTATTTTTGAATCTTCTTAAAATTTCGAAATATCTCTTAAACTTCCTAGAATTTTTAAAAATTAATAATTGTTCAATTCTTATTTATTCATTGAAATTTGTTTTTGTTTCGAAATGTTTTTAAATATTCTGTGATTTTCTGTCATTCTGATTTAAGCGAAATACAATTCTGAAATTCAGGTTATAAGGACTGAAAATTAGTTCAATTTCTTAAATCCAGACAAATTTTACTGAATTTGATTAATAATTTTGAAGTGCACGATGAATAACATTTTAGTCTACTCATTTTTAAACTCAAGTTAGCAAATTAAAAGAGTACTTCAAAATAGGGCGCTCTAACAATAATCCTCAATTTAAGGTACTATCAGGGTAAATTCATCATGAAATTTTCACAGAACCTCCGTGTTGTGTCCTTGTATGTTTTCTTACTTTCGAAAAAAAAATCGTAAGAAAATTTTAGCAGCCAAGGTAAACTATATGGCATTTTCGATACCCTGGGATAGAGCTTATACGTGAATAAGCAGCTAATTTCAATTGCAATTATCCCAACTTTGGAATAGTCAACCTTTTTCTAATTGTACAGACCATCAGATAGCAGTTTAATGAATCTACATACACAATTTCAAAGGATTGCTTAGAAAATTACTTTATCCTGATAATACCGTTATAAGAATTCTAGGGGACTTACTGCCAGGGATAATCAAATCAACACTCTAGGATGGTTAAGTTAAATACCTCATTTTCACTCATTTTGACCGTCCGAGAGTGTCAAACTTACTATCAGGGATGATCGAATTCAGAATCTGGGAAGGTTAACTCAAATATCTTATTTTCACCCATTTTGACGATTCGCGAGGGTCGAACTCGCTATCAGGGATAATGAAATCGACACTCTGGGATGGTCAAGTGAAACATCTATCAAACCATCTACCAGACTTTACTTAACTAAGACTTTAGGATAGGCCACTTTACAAAAATTCTGTACAACGTTTATTATATAATTCAACACAATCATTCCAGAAATATTTAAAAGAGTCCCGAAATTATTTCATGACTCTGGAAACATCTTCTCATTGTTTCGAGAGTCATGGAATAATACGCAGACTCTTTTCATTACTTCGAAGATTGTCTTGAACCTTGTGACAAACGTTATGCAAATTTTTTAGAAACTTTTGACCTATCCTTGAGTCTCTGACAGTCAAGTAAAGTTTAGAAAACTAATTTTTTCCATGTAGTCGATGTGAAATGTGCACATTCACCATAAACCTTTTGTGCAGTCTATTCAAGCTTACATCTGTATCATCTCAAATGCATAAGATCCTATGTCTATCTACCTTTATTCACGACCATGTATGGCTGTGTGTATGTGTACACGTGTATGTGTGTATGTGTACACGTGTATGTGTTTATGTGTACACATGTATGTGTTTATGTGTATAAGGTTATATGTGTGGATGAACTCTGCCGCTTACATGGAGTCGCGCCTTAGCTTTGCTTCAACACAGGAAGGTATACCGCCTTGGGGGATATTGGGATTGGAAGACCAAGTTTTCCAGGAGAAGCCAATGCTCTGTGAACCTTCTCGATTTAGGAAAGGCAGCTTTGATCAAATCCTCGGATTCACTGCTTGGTAGGCGAGCGTTTCTACACAAAGAGAGAAAAAAAGTGAAATAAAAGAAAAGAATCGAGATAAGGAGTTAAGAGACACTGCACACGACCATGGTTTGTCTACTTGCTCCCTCTATCTGCCTCTCTCAGTCATTATATTTCTCTCTCTTCCTATGTATCTATGCCTCTCTCTCCCCCCTCCTCCAACCCTCTTCAACATTGAGTTCTACTTCTCCCTCCTCCTTCCTCCAACCTCCCTTTCGCTCGTTCTCGTGATTTCCAGCGGATTGCTAGCCTAGTCCATGGCAGTTGACCGACCGACGGTTGATGTCAGTGTTACGCTGGCTTCTCCCTTCTCCTAACCACCCCCTCTGAATCCCGCCCCCACCTCATCTACCTATACACGCAAACTATTCGCAAACCACTTCTGCTCTGCCTTCCACAACTCGATGAAAGAGTTCTTCGTGACAAGCACGAACTAACCGACTGAACTTGATACTAGCTTTGCTTCTTAACCACCTTTAAGTGCCAAGTGGTGTTTGTGTGATTATCTGCATGTGTGAGTTTGTGTCTGAACGAGTGTGCATTTCTAATAATAACGAAACATGCAGCAGATTTAAATGCAGGATTGAGAGTTTACAAAACACTTGTGCTGAGCAAGCACCTTTTTTAATGTGCAGAGATTTTAGGTATTTTAATGAGGAGTAGGATGAAAGATTGTATGAAATGTTTTATTTGTGTGAGTCAATTAAAAGAATAAGAGCTGTTTTGATTGATTGGAAATTCTTTTTTGGGATCACGTATTTGATTTTAGGTAATATTGGTAGCTACTATATTGGTAGCCACTATTGACACTATTTGACACTTTTTTTTAGCGATGCCACTATTTTTGTACTATTTTGATGAAAATGACACTAAGGCCAGGATTTTTTCAAATTTTTCGCTAAAGAAACTATTTTTTTTTTTGCATTTAAACTTATTTTTAAGGATATGGCTAGTCGTCCCGAAAAATTGGGGGAGTTGGAAAAGGGTTGGAATAATCCAAGCTTATGAAAAATACTTCACTACTCATCCCAAATTTCGGGACGACGAGACACTCCGTATTTTTAAACTTCTTCAATAGATTGGCTGATGTAACATATATGCCATCTCAAAAATCAAAATTTTGAAAGATTTCAAGACTTTGAAGATTTCAACAGATTCCAAGAAGTTTTAAAGGATTTCAACTGGTTTCAGGGATTTGAAAGGATTTCAAGGGATTCAAAGATATTTCAAGGGATTTGCAGGGATTTTGCCAGACCTATGTGATTTTATAAGATCTCCAAGGACTTTAATGATTAAAAAAAAATCATTAGTTCTCCACGAATTTCAACGAATTTAGGGTATTTTACAAGATTCCAAGAAATTTCAGGACATTTAAACAATTTAAAGGAATTTTAAAAGGGTATCAAAGATATCGAAAGTTTTCAAGAGATTTTGGGAGATTTAAACAAAAATTCTAGAGTACTTTAGGGAGTGAATGAATTGGAATGAAATTTGAAGGGATTTCAATGGATTTCATAAGATTTTATGGGGGCTTAGAGGATTTCAAAAATTTTAACAGTTTTGAACGCATTTTAGAAGATATTAAAGATTTCAAGATGTGCTCTTGCATTTTAAAAAGTTTCGAGAGATTTCACAATATTTACGGGGTTTTAAAGGATTTTAAAGAATATTCTTCAAAATCGTTTTAAATTTAAAAAATTGTAAAATAAATCAAACGGTTTCATTAGATAATTTCTATCAGATTTCACTGTATTTCAACGTATTTCATAGATTCAAAGGGATTTCAAACCGTTTAAGGTATCCAAAAAGCTTTCAAGGAATTTCAAAGGGTTTTCTCGTATTTTATTGAAGTTTATCGGATTTTAGAGGGTTTCAAAGATTTCATCATTTTTGAAGGATTCCAAGAGATTTCAAGAGATTTAAACAACTTCAAGGGATTTTAAAGGATTATCAAAGATATTCAGGCTTTCAAGCGGTTTTAGAGAATTAAAAAAAATCTAAAGAACTTTAGGGAGTGAATGAATTGAAATGCAATTTTAAGGGATTTCTATGGATTTCATGAGATTTTATGGGATCGCAGAGAATTTAAATTTTAAAAATCTAGAGATTTCACAAGATTTGAGGGATTTTAAAGGATTTGAAAAAATATTCTCTAAGTATTTTAGAGCTGTTAGGGTATTCGGAAAGGTTTCAAGGGATTTCAAGAGGCTTTGTCATATTTTATGGAATTTTACGGAATTTCAGAGGATTTTAAAAATTTCATTATTTTTTAAAGAGTTTTGAAAAATATTTCAAATTTCAAGATGTTTTACGGGATTTCAAGTTTTGTGGGATTGCTAGGGATTTACAGAAGATTTACATGATTTCATAAATTTCAAGGGATTTCAAAGGATTGTAGATTTTAGGGTATTTCACAAGATTCCAAAGAATTTAGCGAGATTTTGAAATTTTTAAAGCTTTTCAAAGAATTTCGTCGGATTTCAGAAATTTCCTCAGGGTTTTAAGAAGGAATTCAGGATACCAATAATATTCTTTTTTTAATTAAGGGATTTCAGTGGATTTTTAGAGAAAATTGTGAAATAAATAGAATGAAATGGAATTTAAAGGGATTTCTAAGGATTTTTAGGGATTTCTACTGATTTCAGGGATATCAAATATTTCAAGAGATTTCAAAAGATTTCACGATATTCAAGAAATTCATTGGATTCCAAACAAAAATTATACGATTTCAAGATCTTTCTGCGGATTTCAAGGGATTTAAAAAGATTTACGATTTTTCCACGAGGGATTTCTAAGGATTTTTAGGGATTTCTACTGATTTCAGGGATATCAAATATTTCAAGAGATTTCAAAAGATTTCACGATATTCAAGAAATTCATTGGATTCCAAACAAAAATTATACCACTTTAAGATCTTTCTGCGGATTTCAAGGAATTTAAAAAGATTTACGATTTTTCCACGAATTTGTAGAGGATCTTAAGATATTTCAGGGATTCTAAAGGATTGTAATGGATCCTATTTATTAAAATAAATAGTAATCTGAAATTACAACTCACTTACTAAATACGAATCAGGGAAATTTCACTGTTAATCAGTGATTAGTCATTGAAATTTCAGTCATGTTTCACTGGTTCCGCAGTAACTTTTTCTAAAGCGAAAGCAGTGAAAAACTACTGAAATTTCAGTGAAGAATCACAGAATATCAGTAATAATTTTTAGAATTGAATTTTCAAATTTTATTACAGTATAGTTTAATCCTAGTTTCAAAAAAAGTTTTGGAAACGTACTAAAATTTGAAAACTCATGCTGCTACGGATTGCACTTATTTTTATTTCAATTGTACCTTTTTATTCTTTATAATTTTAACATAAACTGTGAAATAAATCATAAATTTCAAACCTCTGTCAAAATTATTCCTACTTAATTAGCGCTATATTCAGACTTCTAAAATTTTGATTTCAGTTATATAATATTTTTGTTTTAAAGATTTCAAAATGTGATTCACTAATAATAATAGTCAAACTCAATTTTATTTTTCTGCAACTTTCTATTTCAAAGTTATTTTTCGTATTCGAAGTTTTTATCTTTAGCTTGATTTTTCGGAAAAAGGTTAACCTACTCATCATACATCAAACCCGATGGCTAAATAAGTTGGTCTCCAATTTTAATAATTTATTTTGAAAAATAGAATTTTTGCCTTAATTTTTCATTTGGCTAGAAAACAAGACAAAAAGGATTAGATAAGAATTTATCTCGCAATAATAATTTGTTATCAGTTACGAGATCTAGGGCAAAAAAACGGTATTCTGAAGGACGGTGGAATGTAGAGTTTGCTCGACAGGAAGTAGGAAATTGTGGTGAAGTCAGGCACGACGAAATCTCGTCGGTCGTGGAAATGCTTAAATCCTGTTCAGAGGCTCTGGAAAATCCTGCGTTAGATGCTCACAGGCACACGGCATGCTTTCTGGCTGAAGCAACAGTTCGTTCTGCCCCCTTTTCCTCCCCACAGCATCCATCCCCCACCCCCAGAACCACCCCCAACGACCCCCGTGTGTTCCTCTTTTTGCCACCCTAAACCACCTCTGCCAAAGCAGGTCGCCTCTATTTTCCTCTTCCTCTCCCTCTTATCCTCTCCCTCACTCTCTCTCTCCTGCACGGTCGTACTTTGGACTTGTACTAAATTTAGGTTCCTAAACCACTATCCTCACCCATGCTCACTACCCACCCTCCTTTAAACTTCTCTCTCTCTCTCCCTCTTTCTCCTCTACTCTCTTTCTCACTCCTCCACTCTCTTTCTCTCTTTACGTCTCAGTCGCTCCAGCCACACGGTTTCTCCTTTGCCCTACACCACTCTGACTCTTACTACTTCTCAACCTTGCCCACAGCTCCTCCTGGCATAAAGGGGATGCATCCCTAACACTTCAGACTGCACTCTCTTGCCACCAGACAGGCGGAATTTCACTCGCTATCGGACGTGACTATCGCTCTTTTAGTCTCATGCCGTTACAACTCCCACACGATTACGGGCTTATTCTTCTTTCCGTGATGTAATATGCGTGTTACATGTCGTTTTAGCGTTTATGAAGACTTTAGTCGTTTCTTGAGAGGCGATGATCGAATTTTCTTATGAAGCGTGGTAGAGATGATTTCTTCAGGGAAGAAAAAAAATTGTATTAAAAAAGCAGGTGGTCGTTAGAACATTTTCAAAATTCCCTGATTTTTCCTTGTTTAACTTCTTATTTTTCCTGAGCATTAATAGTCAAAGACATGAATTTTCATCTTGTAACATTTCTAACACAGAATCTTGTATTAATGGAATAAAATAATTTTGGATGTAATTTTCAAAATTATTTATTTATTTCGAACAAAAAGATGATTTTTCTCTCATGAAAGATGAATTTTCAATCCAAAGGACGAATTTTTAAGAAAAAAGTTGAATGATCGAGAAAAAAAATGTAACAAAATAATTGAATTTTTTAAAAATAGTTAAATTTTAAACCAAATGGTCGAATTTACAACAAATTAGGATTTTTCAGAAAAGACTTTTCAACACAATAGTTGAATTTTCAACTGAATAATTACTTTTTCAAATAAATAATTGAATATTTCAATCAAATGGTTCAATTTTCAACCTAGAAGGATGTATGTTCAAGCAAAAAGTTTATTTTTCAAACAAGAAGATAGATTTTCAACCAAAATTAGAATAGTTAAATTTTCGGTTTAAAAAAAATTAATTTTGGACGAAAAACCACTTAAGGTTAAACTTTTAGCCAAATAGTTTTATTTTCAACCAAGTATTTGAATTTCTAACACGAAAATATGAATTTTCAACAAAAAAGTTGATTTTTAACCAAATGGTCGAATTTACAACAATTAAGATTTTTCAGTCAAGACTTGTTAACGATAGTTGAATTTTCAACTGAATAATTAACTTTTTAAGCAAATAATACAATTTTTCAACAAAATAGTTAATTTTTCAAAAAAGAGGATAAAGTTTCAACCAAAAATGAAATGGTTAAATTTTTAGTTAAAAAATGTAATTTTTAGTAAAAAACAAAACAAAGTGTCCACCAAAGAGTTAAATTTTCAACGAAAGAGATGAATTTTTAATAAAACAGTTCAATTTTCAACCAAGTATAAAAGTTACATTTTCAGTTAGAAAAATTAATTTTAAACCCCAAAAAAAACAACAAATTTTCAACCAAAGAGATAAATCTTTTATCAAAAATACACATTTTTGAAAAGAAGTTAAACTTTTACCGAAGTAGGTACATATTAAATTAAAAAAGATCAATTGTTAAGAAAATAGTTCAATTTTCAGTCAAGAAGATGAATTTTCAGTCAAAAGGACGAATTTTCAAGAAAACAGTTGAATTATCGAGAAAAAAGATGACGATGTAACAAAATAATTGAATTTTTAAAAAAACGTTAAATTTTTAACCAAATGATCGAATTTACAACAAATTAGGATTTTTGAGACAAGACTTTTTAACACAGTACTTGAATTTTCAACTGAATAATTACATTTTCAAATAAATAATTAAATATTTTGATCAAACGGTTCAATTTTCAACCTACAAAGATGTATTTTCAAAGAAAAAGTTGATTTTACAAATTAAAAGGTAAATTTTCAAACAAAATTAGAATAGTTTGATTTTCAGTTTAAAAAAAAAATAATTTTTGATGAAAAACAACGTAAGGTTAAACTTTTAGCCAAATAGTTTGATTTTCATCCAAGTCGTTGAATTTCTAACCCGAAACTATGAATTTTCAAAAAAAAAGTTTATTTTTAACCAAATGGTCGAATTTACAATAATTAGGAGTTTTCAGTCAAGACTTTTTAACACGATAGTTGAATTTTCAACTAAATAATTAACTTTTCAAGCGAATAATACAATTTTTCAACAAAATAGGTAATTTTTAAAAAAAGAGGATAAAGTTTCTACCAAAAATGAAATGGTTAAATTTTTGGTTAAAAAATGTAATTTTTAGTAAAAAACAAAACGAAGTGTCAACCAAATCGTTAAATTTTTAACCAAAGACATGAATTTGTAACAAAATAGTTCAATTTTACACCAAGAAGTTGAATTTTCAACCCGATAATATGAATTTTCAACAAGAAAGTCAATTTTTAACCAAACAGTTGCATTTTTGACTAAAAAGAAGGAAATTTCCAACCAAAAAGATTAGTTTTCTACCAAAAAAAAAAAACAAACAAATTTTTATCCAAAGATAAGAAAGTTAAATTTTCAGTTAGAAAAATTAATTTTAAACGACAAAAAAAAAAAAATTTTCAATCAAAGAGATAAATCTTTCATTAAAAATATACATTCTTAACAAACAAGTTAAACTTTTACCGAAGTATCTAAATTTGAAATTAAAGAATATCAATTGTTGAGAAAATAGTTCAATTTTCAGCCAACAAGATGAATTTTTAACTGGAATGGTTGAAAATGCAGTTAAAAAAATTAATTTCCAACAAAAAAATCGAATTTTCAACCGAAGAGATAAATTTTCAACTCAAATGATGAATCTTAAACAAAAAAATGATTTTTAAGCAAAGTAGTTCAACCTTTAACCAAGTACTTCCATTTTAAAGCAAAAAAGATGAATTTTAAATAAAGAAGAGGTGAATTCAACCAAAAAAGTCGAATTTTGAACAAAATAGTTAAATCCTTCACCAAAGAAGATTAATTTTTTTAACAAAACACAAAAAAGATTTAATTTCTACTAAAACATCAATATATTTTCAAACAAAAAAGTTGATCTTCAAAAAAATATTCGAATTTTCAACTAAAAAAAATTGCAAGAATTATGGAAAATATCAACGCTTGAAGATTGAAAAAAATTATCACTATATTAAAACTTTAACTAAATCCCAAGTAAAATTTTATTGAAATTGTGTTTTATTTCTTCTATCAAACAATGATAATTAAACAATTATAATTAAGCAATTATAATTTGAACTAAAATAATTTTAGTAGCCAGAAGTACGAAATATTTTTCAAAGTGTGTAAAAGAATCGACGTTGGTTTGAATAATTTTTTTTAATAGTAATATTCCAACTATCCGGATTATTCAAGCTTTGATGATTTTTTATTTGTTTTTTAAATTAAAACTCTGCTATATTGGTATTAAAAATAATTTTAAAAATCAAAAATTTTACCCAATTTTTAAATAATAACTACTTAAATTTCTTGAATTTTCTCATGAATTATGATTATTATCATTATTTGCACTAGAATTATTTTCAAGAAAAAAACCTTTTTTATATTGTAGGCTTAAGAATTCTTATCCATATAAAAAATAAATCTTGATAAGCGAATGAAACTTTATAAATCTAATTTTTGAAAAATTGTGTTCGTTTAATTCACTATTTTCCAATTCGTATTTCAAACAATTATTCAAGAAGTCTGTTATTAGTAGAATGGAAAATTCCAAATTATCTTAAAATTATGATCCTTTTTAATTTTAATATTTTCCGAGTGAGAAAACATTTGGAATTGAATTCCCTTCAAATTGTACGGTTTTCACCAACTGGATTCAATTTTCAATTATTTTCATTTTCTGTTGAAATAGAAGCTTTCCCAATCGAGTATTTAAAATTTTCTGTTTTTATAATCCTTCTGAAATAAAAAAAAAATTCTAAATTCAATACCTAAGCCGCTTCTAATTTGGAAGTGCTTTGCAAAATTTTAATAAAAATTTTCAAATTTAAGAAATTCATTCTGGGTATTTGAAAAAAAATTGACTTCGTATCTAATCTTTTAGCAAAACTTTTCGGAAATTCACGTTGATGATTTTTTTTAAATTGTAGTGACAATTCAAATTTCAAAAAAAATGAATCGAATATCGAAAAAGGGAAAGTGAAAGTGAATGTAAAAGTCGCATAATCGTCCCCCTGATTAAAAAAATGAAAGTAAAAAATGAGGAAATAATTTTGTAAGTTTGTAATTTAATAACTCACACGTAATCCCCTAACGGAAGTAGAGTGCCACCGTTACGTAATTACCATCCCCCCAGCAAGTCACAAATTCACGCTCTGCTGAATTTGCCAAATTTTCTCCCAGTGTTACCATTCCTCATGACTTTAATTATGTCCGATTCTCGTCGACTGCACGAGCAACGGATTCGCGTCTGAATATTATATTCCCTGCTAATTAAATATCGCACGTTGACGCTACTTCGTTTCCCACATTTGTCGTTGACATTCACTTTTAATGCTCGTAATAAAACTTGAGTTGGATTCTCGCCGGGCAGAAAAAGAAAATGAATCTTTCTTATTGCAAAAAAAATCGCAATATGAAAAAAGGAAATGATGTCATCATTTAATGATTTTTTCAAAGAAAACGTCAACAAAATCAGTATAGTATATTACATTGTTCTATACTATTAGTTTTGTGGTGCAATATAAGGGACGAATAAAAAATCCCGGAAAATAAAATTCCTGATACTGGAAAATTATCGAATTCGAAAAAAAAAAAATTATCGAATGAATGAAAAGAAAAAATGGGTTTTCAATCAATTATATTTATTAGTATTGTGGTGCAATATGAGGCACGAATAAAAAATCCCGGAAAATAAAATTCCTGATACTGGAAAATTATCGAATTCGAAAAAAAAATTATCGAATGAATGAAAAGAAAAAATGGGGTTTTAATCAATCATATTTATTTATTAAAAATACAATAATGAAATATTATGGTCAAAACAAATTTTTTGGATGTTCCGTGTATTTTGTTAAAATTATTGTATGAATTTGAAATGAAAATAGTTTTATAACATTTTCTTATGCAAAATAACAATACAAGAACAAGATTTTAATAACAAGAGCAATGATTAAAAAAAAACACTATGCACATTTTCAACAAAAAAATCATGCATTCGGTAATATTATAAACTGTTTGAGAATTTTGCAATTCGGGATTTTTATATTTCGGCAATTTTATAGTTTCAGGAATTTTCTATTTCAAATTTTTTTTTTTGGGAATTTAGCAGTTTCGGGAATTTTATTTCTAAGGATTTTTCAGTCGTCCCCAATATAATAATAAAATGTATCATTTTTTAAATTTCAGAATAAAATTTTGAAATTGCAGTCGCAATAAAATATATAAGAAAGTATAATTTTATATTTTAATTTCATATAATCATAAATATTGTAGACTGCATTGATTGATTTTATTTTTCTTAAATATTTTTAATTGTAACATTTTATTAAAAAATTAAAAAATTAATAATTTCACTATATTTCACTACTATACTAATGATATAGAATAATATAGAATATACTATACCAATAATGTGAAAAACCTTGTATTCGACACTAGAGTGACTTTTTGATACCTAACGTATTAAAAATTAAAATTATTAAAATTATTGATTGAAAAAAAAAATTAAATTATTAAAATTATTACAATTTTTTTAAACAATTTTTTTATTGCTGCGATTTTTCAATAAAGTTGAGACTAAGAAGTTAAAATCATCCCTATTTTTTTTAAGTTATGAGACTTTCAGGAAATATTACTTAATTTCCTAACAACAAATTTCTACTACCACGAAAAAAAAATTTGAGAAATACTAGTCCTACAATAAAGAAAAAATTTTTTCAAAAATTAAAAAATCGAAAAATTCTTCATAAAAGTCTGTGTTATCTCATTTTTAATATTTAATTTAGAAAAAATAAAAATTTTGACCTAATAACTAATATATAACGAAGTTTTTACATTATTTATTTTTTACTACATAATTTACTCAAAACTTCGAAAAAAGAAGGTTTTTACGTATTTTGAAAGGTTTCAAAAGAACAAAAAAAATTCTTAGAATTTCTGAGAACATTTTTAAAGATTTTTTATTTTGAAAATTAATTTTTAAGAGCAAATTGAATTTTTTTAAACATTTCAAATAATTTTCTAAAATCTCGAAAAAATGTAGAAGATTTTAAAGTGAAATTTCTCAATTTTGCAACATTACAAATTTTTAGAAAAAATTCTAGTAAGTTTAAGAGATATTTAGAATTCTCTAATGGATTTAAAAATAAGTTAATACTCGAAAAGATTAAAAAAATTGTGAACAAAATGCATATTTTTGAAAGGTTTCAAGAAAATAAAATAATTTTCTTAAGAATGCTGAACAAATTTTTAATGATTTGAATGGCCTGGAAGAATTCAAGATAAGTTTTTTTCATTTTGCAGAAATTTAAAAAAACTTTAGGAAAAATTCGAATCATTCCAAAAGGTTTTGAAAACGTTAAGAAGTTTTTTAAATATTTAATAAAATTAAAACAAAATAATAAGATTCCTGGGAAATTTGTAAACGATTTTTTATTTTTTTTACTTATTTTTAAACAAAATGTAAAAAAGATTTCAAAATAATTCAAAAAAGATTTCTGAAAATGTCGAGAAGAAATCTGGAAGATTTTAAGGCGATTTTTTTTAGGTTTTTTACAATTTTAGGTATAATTTGAATCAGCTTAAAAGCTATTTACCTATTTTAGAAGATTTTAAGAGATTACAAATAATTTAAAACCTTGAAAGCTTTTCGAAAATTGATAAAAACCTGTAAAATAAAAAAAAATTTACCAATTTTCCAGATACTTTTCCGACATATCTGAAATTTTGAAAAATCTTTTTGAATTTTTTCAACAATTCTAGGAATATTATGTTCATATAACGTTAAAAAAAAAAAGAAATACACTCGAAAAATAAATAGTTATTCGAAATTTTTATTTTATATTAAAAATTATTGCTCCCCGCAAATTATAATGTGCATGAAAATTTTTTTCTTTCTTGAATGAAAAATCTTTTTTGGTTTAAAATTCAAGTATTTTGTTGAAAATGAACTTTTTTCTTGAAATTTCGATTTGATATAGAAGTTTTTCAAGTATCTTAGGAAAATTATATTTATATATAATAAATAAGTAGTTATTCAGAATTTTGTTTTGTATTAACAACTATTTTTCCCCTCCATTGAAATAAAAAAAAATAATATAAAATTCTAAAAAGTCCAATTTTCAGCATAGAAAGATCATTTCTTACCAGAAGAAAGAAATGTCAGTGTTAAGGTTTCAAAAAATAAAAATAAAAGGATTTCATGAAACACCCGAACATTCGTCCATATTTGAAATGAAGAGAATTTAATCAAGTCTAATCAGTAACTATATAATGAAGAATTAATAATTAATATCAAACAAGACTAATATCCTCCATTGTCACGCTATTAATCAGCTACAGAAAATTAATATTCAATTGTTCGATTCATGCTTAATTCTCTATGCTTAGAAACAATGAGTGATTGTACCATTATAAATTAAATCCGTCAAAATATATAGACATGATTCGATAGATTATAATTCAAAATCGAGAGTACAGAAATCTCAGGTTTATTAAATTTCGATCTGATAATTTATCTCTGCAAGAAGATAATCCCCGTGTAGAAAAATGTCATAATAGTCTAGTGTCAGGTTTGGCCCAGGTCTGGCTTTATCTAGACTGTCTAGTCTGGAAGATCTGTTCTGGCCCAGGACTGGGCCGGATTTGCCTAAATTTTACAAATTAAAAAAAAATACTTTTTAATTCGAAACAGTATTTTCAATAGAGCGATAGCGATGCCTGCGGGTTTCTGTTGACCGGGTTACATAAAGATAAACAATGTGAAAATGCGTGACACCAGATTGTAATTAGTTTTCCCTGGAATATTTATGAAAAGCGATATGCCGGCTAATGGATCGAAGGTATCTTTTACACGGGAACGGTAATAATTTAATTTTAACAAATCGTCGTTGAAATTTGATCGGCGGGCTACGAAGTGTTAAAAAAAATATTACGCGCGTAAAAAAGCCGACAGGTGATTCCACTGGAATCGCGGATAACGAGATGCAATAAAATCACTTCGTTTCGCACGTTTCATCAGCAACATTGTCGCATAGGTGGTTATTTGAAATCCAATAATGAATTGGACTCGAAAATTGCGACAGAATTAAACCGCAATCGAACATACTGATCGATTTGAGACAATGAAGAATTATAAGCCAAATTTATAAACAAAAATCTAGCTATAGTACACTCAGAAAAATATTTGTCTTGAATTTAAAAAACCGTTTCTATAAAATAATTTTTTTTATTTCATCAAAAATTACTTCAAACTGAAGAAAATCATTTTAATGTGAAAACAAATTTTCTTTCGAAGAAAAAATCGTTTCCTTGAACCAAAGAAATTTATTTGAATCAAAAGTAATTTATTTGAATCAAAAGTAATTTCTTTGAAT
Organism: Andricus curvator; assembly: GCA_932195095.1. NCBI lineage: Eukaryota > Metazoa > Arthropoda > Insecta > Hymenoptera > Cynipidae > Andricus > Andricus curvator. Next base: position 807,488 of record CAKNYM010053347.1, on the reverse strand, counting down.
CAAACGTAATTTCTTTAAATCAAAAGTAATTTGAATAACAAAAATTTCTTTGAATCTTTTTGTCGAGTTAAGAGGTCTTAGCAGTTAAAATCGATTGATGCAAATACCCCTTAATCAATTTTGCAGTGGCTCGACTCGGTAAGGCCGGAAGGGTTGAAGACCTTTTCCAACAATGCAGACTTAATTATATAAATAATCGAAAATTAAGAGTGAGAAAAACTTTTATGAACTTTGGAATAGGGAAGAAATTATGTTATTAAAAATAATAAAAAATCGTGGAAGTACCTGCAAAAATCGAAATTTAAAGAACATACTAAAAGAGGGTGGCCGAAAAACTTAATTTTCAAAATTCTCTGATTTTCCCAGTCTGACCCAAAAAGTGACTAATTTTATTGATAATTTGACTAATATTCTTGTAAATTAAAAAAATGCAGAAAAATTTGAGTCAATTTATAAGGATTCCAGGTGAATTTAAACAATTTTAGGATAAATTTATAAGTCTTCCAAACAATTGAAGTTAAATTCAAATAAATTAGAAAATATTTTTAATCAAAAAAATTCCATTGATTTCAGTAAAATTACAGTGAATTGAGATGAATTTGAGAAAAATGAAGAGAATTCGATAAAGTTCATAAAAAATTCAAGACATAAAAAAAGTGAACTAAAAAAAGATAAAATGAATTTGAAAACAATTCAAGAATATGAAAAAATTAATTAAATTAAATTATTTTGAATTGAGCTTAGAAAATTTTTTAAGAATTTAAAAGAATTCGATCAAATTTACAAGCATTCTAGGTGAATTTTAACAATTTCACGAGAAATTTATAAAACTTCAAAACAATTCAAGTTATTTTCAAAAGAATTCAAATACATAAATTAGAAGAAATTTTAAAAATCCAGAAAATTCCATTGATTTTAGTGAAACTACAGTAAATTTATAGGAATTTTAGGGAAAAAGTTAAATTGTAAACTTGAAAATATGAATTTTCAATAAAAAATATAATAATTTATATTTCAATGAAAAAAAAATTTAATTTGAAATAAACCACAATATACTTTGACCAAGAAAGACGATTTTTTAGCAAGATAGTTGAATTCTCAACCAAAACAGATTCATTTTCAAAAAACAGCTGCGTTTCTAAACAAAAAGTTTGATTTTTTACTAAAAGGACCAATTTTTAACAAAATTCATAAATTTTTAACCCAAAAGTTAATTTTTCAACCAAGACCATCAATTTTTAGTTTAAAAAAGATCACTTCTTAACTACAAATGCAATTTAATTAAATTTTGATGCAAAAAAAAAAAATTTCAATTTAGAATAGCAAATTTTTCACAAAACGATTAAATTTTTCACCTAATAGTTAAATTTTCTACCAACTTGTTGAATTTTCAATCCAAACGGAAAAATTTTGATTAAAACAGTCGAATTTTCAACAAAAAAAATTGAATTCTCTACCAAATTGTTTAATTTGAAAGTCTAATTTTCTACAAAACAGTTGAATTTTCAACCCAAAAATGTAAATTTTCAACTAAAAAAATTAATTTTTAAACAAGCAGTTGAATTTTTAACTCAAATTATGGATCTTCAACCAAAAAAAAAAAATGAATTTTGAAGAAAGTATTTCAACTTTCAACGAAGGAGTTGAATTTTAAACCTAAAAAGATGAATAAAATACAATATAATTTGACCAAAAAAGACTAATTTTCAAGCAAATAGTTGAATTTTTAGTTTAGAAAAAATTAATTCTTAACCACAAATGCAATAGTTACATTTTTGTATAAAAACAATAATTTTCAATTTAGAAAAGCGAATTTTTTACAATACAGTTTGTTTTCTGTAAGACAGCATTGATTTTAACTTTTTTTTTTAATGAAAGCTGATAAAATTTCTCATCGAATTGTCATGACCGATTTAAAAATTTTTTTGTTTATTTAATAACAAAAATGAAAAAAAAAATTTGAATTTATACTATCCCGGTTTTCAAAAAATGCTTTGATTCAATCAAAAATACCTAAAAAACTGAAAGCAACTATCCAAAAAAGATGTACAATATCAATGCAAATGTTAAAAAATTTATTGAATTTGTTATGAACAAATAAGTGAATAACAATGGTTTCGTGGGGATTGGCGGCGATTCGTCACTTGATTCGTACTAAATTTAAACAATTTATGGACAAAATGAGTTTTTTAGTTGAATTAATAAAAGTTGATAAATAATTTGTTATTTTAAAAGCAATTTTTATAAACGAATATCCATATCAAGTATTTTTGATGGAATAAATAAAGTTTTTTCTGTGGAATCGATTATATATTATTTGGAAATAAAACCTAAGGATCATATTTGGTTACCAAATAAAAGTTAATAATTGTTTAAACTACCTTAATTAACAAATGGACTATTTGGCTATTTTTGGAGGTACAAACTTCATTTTTTCGATGCAGTTAACTGTAAATAACTAACTTTTGAATTCTTAAGAACACTTTGATGACAGTCAATAATTTTTATGATTGTAAACAACAATTGTTTAAACAAATTTGTATCATTTCATGTATTTATAAATAAAATACCGCTTTTTTCACGGAATTAACAGCCAGTTATTTAGCAATAATTTTTTGCTATGAATCCATAACATTCGCTAATTGTTCAAACAAACTTAATTAACAAGTGCATTATTTGGCTATTTTTCAGCATTTGAACTTTGGAATCGGTTAATATCTTCTGTTCTCTTTGTTAAATTAACAAATAAATTTTTTTTTATTAAAAAAAAATTTTGCCTTATTTAAAATTTTTTGAAAATATACAAAAACATGTTTTTTGGAAACATTTTTTTCGTGGTGACAAACACTTTTTTCCGAAAAAGAAAAATGAAAAAAATTTTCTTTGGTTCAAGCTGAATAAATTTCATCTTCGACACATTAAACTTTTTTTAGAATGTGTGCATATGACCAATAAAAAAAAACATGTTGTTGCACATTTTCAAAAAAATTATAACTGAGCAAAAAAATTTATTTTTAAATTTCGCAATTTTAAGTTTTCAACAAATAAGATAATTTTTGAACAAAATAGTTGAATTGTTGAATTAAGAACATCAGTTTTTATCCAAAAATCGAAAAGGGACATTTTCGTTTCAAAAAATTAATTTTCAATTGAAAAAACTGAATTTTCTCCCAAATTGTGGAATTTTTAAGTCTGAAAGAAGAATTTCCTACAATGCAGTTGATTTTTCAACACAAAAATATGAATGTTCAATTAAAAAGTTAATTTTCAACCAAACATTAAAATTTTTAGTTGAAAACCCTAATTTTTAAGAAACAAACAAAAACTTGAACTAAAATGATGCATTTTTCACTAAAAAATGAATTTTTAACAAAGTAGTTCAAAATTCGACCAATTAGTTGAATTATCTACCAAACTGTTCAATTTTCGAGAGAAAATTCGAAATTTCTACAAAAAAATTGAATCTTTAATCCGAAAATGCGAATTTTTAAGAAACTAATTTTCGAATGAAAAAAACAAATTTTTACTAAATTATTGAATTTTTCAGCCAAAAAAAAGAACTTTCTACAATACAGTTGAATTTTGAACTCAAAAATATAAACATTCAATACAAAAAATAATTTTCAATCAAAAATTTTTTGTACAATTTTCAGTTGGAGTGAAGTAATAATGAATTCAAGTTAACAAAATAATTGTTTAAACAATTTATTATCATTGTTAATCATATTCTCTTTGCTTAATTGGTAGAATGTTGCGGTTTTTCCTGAAATTTTCAACTGTTTGTGTATTTTTCATTAGGCGTGACTTAATAATTAATTAGATTTAGCAAAAATAATAATTGATTAAACAACTTTTTTGTTAACTTTAATTAATTATTACCTCACTGAGTGAAAAAGGACAGAAAGGTAGAAATTTCCGAAAAACTGCAACTATCAGGCATTGATATAGATGAAGATAGTCATAAACAATAATAATTTGTTTAAACAATTATTTTTGTTAAATCTAATTAATTATTAAGTCACGCCTAATGAAAAATAGACAAAAAGTTGAAAATTGGAAAAAAAGCCAGAAATTAAAAAAAAGACGCATCTTTCTAGCATTATTCAAATATAATATTATTAATGATCGAAATAAATTGTTTAAACAGTTAATTTTTTTGACTCTAATTAATTACTTAACTTATCTTAATTGAAAATTTGACTAACAGTGATTTTTTTTTAAACTGCAATTTTGCAGCATTTTTCTAAGAGAATATTATTAACATTGATAATAAATTGTTAAAACAATCACTCTTGTAACCATTGATGAACTATCACTTCCCTCTAATTGAAAATTGGACAAGAAATGGAAAATTTGTGAAGAAACCGCGTCTTTCTAACTCCATTCTATGAGAAAATTGATAAAAACTATAATAAATTGTTTAAACAATTCATGTGAACATCTAGTCATCAGTACGAAATGGTCTTTTATGTACCAGAAATAATTTTCACTGAAAAAACCGCAAAAAAAATCAAAATTACCGCGAAAAACTCGCAAAACCCATTTTTTTACTTATGGGGTTTCTTTGGGACCCTATAAAACAGACTTATGGTGTTGATATTTGAAAAGTGATATTTTATTCGTATTCTATGGCTAATTGCGAAGAGAAGTGTTGAGTAGTAACTCGATTGAGATAATATTGAGGATTCTGAATAAGATTTACAAAAACGTCTTTTTTTCTTATGGGAAATACATGTTATACTTCATGGGGCTTGCGGCACCCCTAAATATCATTAAAAAAAGAAAAAAGAAAATGGATTCATTTTTGTGTATATTCGAACAAATTTCTGGGATGTCCCCATAAAAATTCGAAAACAAATTTTTTGGACCACCCTGTAATTGTCTTCTGAAAATCAATTTGTCCACGGAGGTTTTTTTTGCCCTACTGTGGGGCGATTGTGAATTTTCCTCAGTTTTGAATTTTAGTTTTGCATTTCCAATCTTTTTATTACTATATTAAAAAGGAGTTGGTTATCTAGTTTGATACTGTAACTCTTCATTTGAAGCTTTCAATTTGGGATGTCTGATGGGGAGTTTTTAGAGCAGTATTTGTGTTTTATTGGGGATCTATAATTGACTTGCAGCACTACACGTCAAGTTTACGAGACAAAAACTGAATCAGCCGAAAGGAACGATGGTGAATTCGATAAAATTCGATAGACTGTTTCAGCAAAAAGGTTTCTGTAGTGGCTGTAAAAGGTCGGGTTGTTACAGCCAGAAGTGCAACGTTTACAGCCAGAAGTGCTACGTTTACAGCCCGAATGTGCTCGCAACAGCGATATTTTTGCCCGCGTTCTATTGATTTCTAACAATTTCTTTGCTTTATGTCAAACCCAGCCTTTTCTGTCGATTTCAGAATGTTATCGTTTGCAGAAGGCATTTGTTTAAACGTCGCTTTTTCGAACACAAAAACCTCATCCTTGTGATACTTTCTTTATGCTCAAGCAGCATTCACAGAAACAAATGTTGCGTGCAGAATGCTAATGACGTGAATAATTCAACAAAGGATTCAACCCTCAAGAAAAAAAAATTCCAAATTCATTATAAAATTTTCAAACCGAAAAAGGTCACGCATTTTTGAATTCTTTTCGCAGATCACGAAAAACCTGCAAATCAGGGAAAAGTCCGGGATTTTGAGAGAAAATTGCAAAAATCAAAGTCACTTTTAGTGACTTCTCTTTCTGAAATAATTTTTTAGTCACCTTTATAATCAAATCAAATTATATAAATCACAAAAGTCACTTTTTAAAATAAAAATATCACTTTAGTCACTTTTCTTTCAATCAATTAACCCACGGTTTAACCAATATTGATTTCAGGTATATACCTATTACTGAATTTTCTTGAATTCTTTTGAAATATTTTGAAATTATTTTGAAAGATTCCTAAAATTGATAATACATTTCAATAATTTGATGTGTTTTCAAATGATTCTGAAGATTAGAAAGTTTTTTTTTAATTCCAGGGAATTTTTGAGAGCTTTAAAAGGTTTCAAGGGATTTCAAGAGATTTTAAAGAATTATAAATATTTTAGGGTATTCTAAAAGATTCCAAGGCATTTTAAACAGATTTGAAATTTTCAAAGGAATTTCTAAATGTTTGAACTATTTTAAGGGATAATCAAAATTTCAATTGGGTTTTAAATAATTCATTAGAATTTTAGAAGATATGGAACAATTTTATAGGATCTATAAGGTTTTAGGTTTTAAAAGATTCGAAGGGATTTTATAAGATTTCTAAAGATTTCAATGATTCTGAGGGATTTTAATAAATTTTCCAGGATTTTCGGAAATTAGTCCGGAATTAGTCACAAGTGTTGAGCGATTTCGTAGGTTTCAAAATTAATTTTTATTTTTATTTGTTTATATATTTTTAATGTTATATAAATATAATTTTCCTAAGATCCTTGAGAAAATGATTTCAAAATGATTTTTGAATATTTCAGATATGCGAAATCGAAATTTCAACAAAAAATTTAATCCTCAACCAGAGATGAATTTTCAGCCAAGAAAATATGAATTCTCAACAAAAAATATAATACATCATTGATATTTTAACCCAAAAATATTTTTATTTTAAATCAAAAATTTTCAACTAATCAAATAGTCGAAATTTCAACCTGATACATGAATTTTGACCAAGAAGATTAATTTTCTATCAAAAAAGATTATTTGTCAACTGAAACTAATCTTCAATAAAAAAAATTACTTTTGAACAGCTTAATTTAACTTTTAACCAACTGGTGAATTTTTCCAACAAAAAATATGTATTCTCAACGTTAAATAATGATATCAAAAAAAATATTTTAATTTTAAATCAAAAAGAGTTGAATGCGTTCAAAAAGACGAATTTTTAACCAAATAGTTGAATCCTCAACCAAAGAAAATTTTAATTTTATTTAGTTGCAATCTTAATAGAAAAATGAAATTTCTACCAAAAGAGATAAATTTTTAAACTAGCAGACAAATTTTCAACAAAATGTTTGAATTTTCAACGAAAAAATATTTTTCAGTCAAGAGAGAAACAAAATTTTAGCAAATTATAATATTAAGGGAAATCATTTTTAATACAAAATAATAATTTCGAATAACTCTTTATTTTTTAAGTTTTCTTTGTTTATTTGCTTTAAAGTTAAATAAATATAATTTTCCTATTTTTTTTAGAAAATTTAAAAAGATTTTTGAATATTTTAGATATGTCGTGAAAGTATCCAGCCAAATTTCTAAGAATTTTCATTTTATAGGATTTTGCAAAATTCTAGGAAAAATTTGAGTAGTTTAAAAGATATTTCAGACTTTTTGAAGCTTAGAAAAAATTTAAGAATATTATCCAAATGTTCGAAAAGTCTTCTGGATTCATTTTTCACAATTTTCGAAACCTTTTGAATGTCTTAAAATCTTTTTAAATATTCTCTTGAAACCTTTCAAAATCTTTTAAAAACTTCAAACTTTCATTCCGGAATCTTCAAAAATCTATATTTTGTTTCCAGTTTTTAAAAAATATTGTAAATTTTCAATTATTCAGAAATTGTCAAAAAAAAATCTACAAATAACTTTTATAAATCTTTTCGAATCTTTTTCTATCTTTTCAAATATGCTCCTAAAACAAATTTGGTAAAATAAATAATCATCAATAATTATTTCAAAGGTTTTCTAAAATTTTGAAAAATTGCAAAACTTTGCTCTAAAATCTTCTACATTCATTTCCGAAATTTTAGGAAATTATTCGAAATATGTCGTGAAAGTATCCAGCAAATTTCTAATAATTTTTATTTTATAGGATTTTTCTATATTTTAGGAAAAATTTTAGTAGTTTAAAAGATGTTCCAGACTTTTTGAAGCTTAGAAAAAATTTAAGAATATTAACTAAATGTTCGAAAAGTCTTCTGGATTCATTTTCCACAATTTTGGAAATCTTTTTTAATGTCTTAAAATCTTTTTAAATATTCTCTTGAAACCTTTCAAAATCTTCAAAAAACTTCAAACTTTTATTCCGAAATCTTCAAAAATCTATATTTGATTTTCAGTTTTTTAAAAATATTTAAAATTTTTAATTATTCAGAAATTCTCAAAAAAAACCTACAAATAACTTTTATAAATCTTTTCGAATGTTTTGCTATCTTTTCAAATATTCTCCTGAAACAAATTTGGTAAAATAAATAATCATCAATAATTATCCCAGAAATCTTAACAAAATTTTATTATTTCAAAGGTTCTATCAAATTTTGTAATATTGCAAAATTGCAAAATTTTTCTCTAAAATCTTCTACATTCATTTCCGAAATTTTAGGAAATTATTCGAAATGTTTTAAGACATTTTAAAGCATTTTCTTAAAATTAAGTTGTAAAATAAAAAATTAGTTTAAATTTTCCATGGAATCTTAGGAAAAAAATGTACTATCGTGAAACCTTTCAAAATCCTTAAAAACCACTTCAAAATTTTATTTAAAAGTCTTGAAAAATCTAGATTTTGTTTGAATTTTGTTGAAATCTTTTCAAATTGAATTTTTTTAATCTCTTCAAAACTGCTAAAACTTCGAAATATCTTTTAAATCATGCCTAACAAAATGTTAAATTATGAGAAAATCAAAAAAATTGTCTTAAAATCTTCCAGATTCTTTTTCGACATATTTTGAAAATTTCAAAGCTTAAAATAAATCTTTCAAGATAAAACCTAATTATTAAATTTTTGTTATAAATCATATTATCGGTACCAATAATTTTAATTATTTCCTAATATTAAAAACTCTTTACAAATAGAGTTTTCTCGTGTTATCAAAAATGTTAAGAAACATTCGAAAAAAATGTTACCCATAAATAAAATTACTTACTTGGAAATTGAGATTTACTAAATTGATGGGGCAGAAAATTCTTAATCTTTATTAATAAATAAATACACATAACCTCATTTAATATTTATGAACAGAATCCTTTATCCTTTTGAAAACAGGTGATCAAAATGTTAAGAATTTATTTATTAATTATTTATTTTTAATTAATTTATTAACGAATGATTTAACAATTGAAATGTTTTCTTTTAGAAATAAATTTTTAGAATCTAGAATTAAGAATAAAATACAGTATATCATGAACTATTTGACAGAATGTGCGAAAGCGAGAAAAACATGTTTTTCTTCCCAGACACGATTACCTCGGTTTTTCATCCCCTTTTTTAGCGGGAGGTACAATACGAGAAATTCAGTACCGACGCGGGTGCACGCCTTTGGAAACGCAATTGGAAGTAAATTAGTCGCGCGTCGGAGACAAATAAAAGTCAGTCTCCCGTCGGGGTGTAAGGAGAGTAGAGAAAGAGAGAAATAGAAAAAGAGGTGTTTTAGTGGAATAGGGGTAGCGAGTCGTGAAGGGGGTGACAAGCCCGGCCAGAAAAAGCTTTCGCGCTCTCGAAAACGCACGCGAAACGCACCAAAGGAATCCATCAAATTAAAAACGCAATTATAAAAAAGCGTCGCCTCTTTGTCGAAAAGCGAGATTCTCCTACCCTCGTTCCACCCCTTCATCCACCCGGCGAGTAAAACCAAAAGTTATACAGCGTGGCGGCAAAACTTTATTTTCAAAATTCCCTCACTTTTTCTTGATTTTTCGCGGATTTTTTCCTGAGCAGTTTTTCATTTTTCATGACCATTGAATCATAAATTTCGAATTTCACATTTATTTATTTATTTTAACCAGATAGATCAATTTTTTTACTATGAAAATGAATTTTCAATCCAAAAAGACGAATTTCGAACAAAACAGTTGAATTTTCAAAGAAAAAAGATTAATCTTCAACCAAAAGCTGTTGCATTTTCCACCAAATAATTGAATTTTTTAGAAGACAGTACAATTTTCAACAAAAAAGATGAATCTTCCATAAAAAAGGATGAACTTTTTGTCCAAATAGACAAATGGTTACAAAAACAGTTGAATATTCGATAAAAAAGATGACTTTTTAACAAAATACTCGAATTTTTAACGAATTAAATCATTTTTTAACGAAATAATTGTTAATTTTAATTATTAAATAATCATTAATTCAATAGTAATTTAATTAGTTAATAATAAATAAATCTCTACCTACAAAGATGAATTTTGAACCAACTAGACGAATGTTAAAATTAAAAAAATGAATTTTCAACAAAATATTTACATTTTCAACGAAAGAGTTGAATTGTCAAAGTCATAATGAAAATTTTAACTAAATTTTTCCAGTTTTAACCAAGCAGTTGAATTTTCAACCTACAACGATGAATTCTCAACCAAAAATACGAATTTTCAACCAAGAAAATTTTTTTCTACCAGAAAGATGAATTTTCAAACAATCAAATTAGTTTCCAGTTGAAAGGATAAATCTGCAACCAAAAATCTGAATTTTTAACAAAGAAGTTCAATTTTGAACCAAAAAAGACCACCTTTGAACCAAAAAGACGAATTTCCTACAAAACAGTTGAATTTTGAATACGGAAAAATCAATCATCTACCAAAAGAAAAAACGAATTTTCAACCAAGAAGATTTTTTCTCTACTTGAAAAGATGAATTTTCAAACAGATAGTTCAATTTTCAACTAAAATGAATAATCTGCAATCAAAAAACTGAATTTTTGAAAAATTAGTTCAATTTTTAACCAAAAAAGGCCAATTTTGAACCAAAAAGAAGAATTTTCCACAAAATAATTCAATTTTCAACCAAGCTGATGAATTTTCAACTAAAATAAATCTTTATCCAAAAATAAAATGTATTTTTAACAAAGTAGTTCAACTTTCAACCCAAAAGTGGAATTTTGCAGCAAAAAAAACTAATTTTCAACAAATAAAGATTTTTCAGTCAAGAAAGAGAAAAAGGTTTATCCAATTTCTTGAACTTTCATGTCAAAAGACAAATTTTCTGTCAAACAGGTGAATATTAAACCTGCAAAGATAAATTTTTCACAAAAAAGTTCATTTTTTACCAAACAGTTGCATTTTTGACCAAAAAAAGAGGAAATTTTAATTAAGAATATTAGTTCTCTACGAAAAAAAAAGAACTTCTAATAAAAAAAAAGACGAATTTTCAACGAAAGTAAGGAACTTTTAACCAAACAAATTAATTTTTAACAAAATTCAACCAAATAATTTTATTTTTAACAACAATAAGTTTAGTTGAAAACGAATAATGTGATAGTAGGTATTTTACTAAAAAAATATTTTAATTTGAAATCAAAAACAGTAGAATTCAACCAAAAAAGACGAATTTTCAAGTAAAACAGTTAAATCCTCAACCAAACAAAAAAAATTCATTTTCGACCAAACAGTTGCATTTTTAACAAAAAAAAAAAGAATTAAATTTCTGTCATAAAAGATTAACTTTTAAACCGAATAGACAAATTTTCAAAGAAATGGCTGAATTTTCAAAGAAAAAAGAAGAATTTTTAACAAAATATATGAATTTTCAAATCAATTGTTCAATTTTCAACAAAATAGTACAATTCTTAACATACAAAGATAAATTCTGAACCAAAAAGACAAATTTTCAACTAATAAGATTAATTTTTCACCAAAAAAAGAAGAATTTTCAACAAAATACATGAATTTCTGAACAAATAGTTCAATCTTCAACTAAACAAGATAAATTTTCAACCAAAAATTGAAAGGTTACATTTTCAGTAGAAAATTTAACAAAGTATTTCCGAAAAAAAAAGTTTTAATCCAAAATGACCAATTTTCAATCAAACAGACGAATTTTCTACAGAACGGTTGAATTTTAACCTGCAAATATTATTTTTCTACCAAAAAGACGAATTTTCAACGAAATAGTTTTTTTTCAACCAACGAGATGAATATTTAGCAAAAAATTAATTTTTATCAAAAAACTTAAAAAATAAACTTTCTAAAAATATATAAATTTTCAACATTATAAACTTTCAACAAAATAATTGAATTTTCAACCTACAAAGATGAATTCTGAACCGAAAAGAAGAATTTTTAACCGAAAAGATTAATTATCTAAGAGAAAAGATGATTTTCAGCAAAATACATGAATTTTCACAGAAATAGTTCAATTTTCAACTAAAAAAATAAATTTTTATCCAAAAATGGAAAAGGTTAATTTCCATTAAAAATAATTTTTAACAAGATATTCATTTTTTAATTAAAAAGATGAATTTTGCACAACAAAATTAATTTTCAATTACAAACCTAATTTTCTACCAAAATATTTGAATTTTTAACCAAAGAGTTCTATTTTCAATAAAATATATAAACTTTCTATAAAACAGTTGAATTTTCAATCCACAATGATGAATTCTGAACCAAAAAGATGAATTTTCAACCAAGAAGATTAACTTTCTACCGAAAAAGATGAATTTTTAAGAAAATAGTGAAATTTTCAACAAAGGAGATGAATTTTCAACTAGAATAATGAAATAAATGAATTTTCAACAAACTAGTTTAACTCTCAATCCACACAAAAAATGTCAACAAAAAAGACAAAAATTTTAATCATGTAACATTACTAACATAGAGTCTTCTCTGAACGAAATGAAAAGAAATAAAACAATAAAAAAAATTCAAATGTATTATCCTTGATAATTATTGATTATTTATTATTATTTTAACTTGATAAGGGTGCTGTATGAGCACCGAAACGTTGGTAAATATTGTGAATTCTTTCAAAATGTGATTTGATAATAATAAGAATAAAAAAGACGAAGGAAATAAAAAAGAGAAGGAAGGAGATTTGGTTGGCTTTGTTGCCTTCTCATTTTTCCTCTTTTTTTATTTTTGTCTAAAGAAACAAATTTTGTTTTGTTTTTAGGAATTGCAATAGGAGCATTTTGTGGTGGTTGCCCAAATTTGATCGTTAGATTCTTGTTTTATTTTCAGGAATTCTATACATTAACTTGAGTATTGGACGTTAAATGGGATTTTGAATTTGATTCTAATCTAATTTAAAATTCTTAAATTTCAATTATTTAATGTGCCTCTTATAGAAATTCTCTGATTTTAGCAACAATTTTTTCACAATCCTTGACTTTCTCTGACCAATGAAATTCCCTGACTTTTCCCTGATGCGACAGTGGAAAGGGGGTAGCAGGTGGAGAGAGAGAAAGGGGTAAGGGGAAATTTCCCCCCCATGTCGCATTTTTCCCTAGCCGAACTTCAGCCCCTTTACACCCCCGAGAGTGCAGGCTTACACACCTCGTTTCTACCCCGAAAAATGTTATCGATCCTTCTCATCTCAGGTCTCAATTATAAAACGCTTCAAAACATGCTACCCTCATGCAAGGGGCTCTGTACTATGTAGGGACGATATGGATGAAAGCAGTTACGTGTGAGACAAGAAAGCACCGAGCTGCTAACGAAAAGTTCCAATGAGGGGAGTACGAACTTTTGTGTATTTTTTTTTCGTTTTTTTTATGATGGTGGTTCCTTTCCTTGATGCGAGTTCAACCCTTTCGGCAATTGCTTTTATTTTTACGAAATGTACATGGTGTGATGAAGTCCTTTAAAAGAGAGCGAATAGTACAGAATTTTCCACTTAGAGGTAATGAATTTAATTCAAAGTTTGAATTGTTTTTTTTTAGATATTTTCGGAAGTATCTGACACGTTTCGGAAGATAGGCTTTACTGTTTGAATTTCAATGTACATTTATTATTTTTAATATTTAAGAAAGACATTGATATAAGACTTTTGAGAATTGAAGAAAATTTCTGAATAAGGTATTGAATAACAAAGGTAGTAGTAATAATTTATCAGAATGAAATCGACTTTTAAGACATGTCTTCAATGAACACATTTCCTATATTAATTAAATCTGATTTATTTTTAGCTGAGAAATGTCAAATTTAATTTCAACACCTCTTTCAATTTTTGACGAGTTTTCAAGAAATGTTACGGTGATAATTTATGAAATCAACTCTGTATCACTCCTTTTAAATAAAACCTTTTTCATATTTTCTTATGAAAGGAATTGTGATTTGGGTCAGATGACATAAACATTTATTTGAAGATTTTCTAATTGCAGACATTGCACTCTTTCCCCTATTCCCCTTCTTTTCCCCTTTTTGAAAGAATTTCTCTTTTTTCTCCTATTTTCTGGAAAATTCCTCTTTTTCTCGATTTTTCGCCTAAATTTCAACTAAATTAATATAACCCAATGAGAAAATCCTAATGTTTTTGGTTGAAATTTCATTCTTTTTAGTTGAAAAGTCTATTCAATTTCAACTGTATTGTTGAGAATTTAGCTTTGGATTAAAATTGAACTATTTGGTTGTAAATTCACTTTTTTGCTGAAAATTCATTTTTTCGGGAATTCAACTGTTTTGTAGAAAATTCATATTTTTGGCTTA
>CAKNYM010053347.1:754207-765741 GCA_932195095.1 Andricus curvator | reverse complement strand
ATCAAGAATATTTGGGAATATAAAGAATATCAAGAATATTTGGGAATGTAAAGAATATCAAGAATATTTGGGAATATAAAGAATATTTGGGAATATAAAGAATATCAAGAATATCAAGAATATTTGGGAATATAAAAAATATCAAAAATATCTGGGAATATTGAAACAATATATGGGACTATTTAGTGAGTATACCAGGAATATCGGGGTGGTCGACCCCTCGTTTCCCATAGTTTCCCTCCCCTTGTGAGTTATGAGCTATGAATTATGAGTTGAAAGTTGTGAGTTGCTACAAAACCCTAAAAACTAAAAAATGTTGAAAACCACAAAGTTAATAATCTCGATTCGTATATGAGTGGGTAAAATAAAAGCTTGGGATATAAAAAGATGTAAAGGGCCGACGTGACTATAAATGAAAAATCTCTCTTATTATTCTTGGCTAATTTCTCATTCGATAGAATTGCCGGTTACCCACGCACAAGGGGCGAACTTTTAAGATTCTCTGCCTACGTAAAAAGTGTAACGATTGCAAGAGCAGAAATGACGAGTTTGCGTAACCGTTTATATGATTCTCGTGAATAAACGCCCAGCAAAAAGTAGACCTAAGGCTGACAGTATCAGGGCCGCTCTCGGATCTGCGCTCTCGAACGACTAATGGACCAAGACTCTATTAATATTGATAATGGCGAAAATCAGGCCAATAAGAGCCTCAGAACTACACTGGCATGTTACTCGATCCAGCTCTTGATATTGCCAGAAGTACCTCCACACTAAATGACAGACGCTAATGGAGACTTGCGAAAATTGACGCCTTATTTTAGACCACAAAGAGAGAGAGTCTAATACTCAGACCATTGTTCTGTTGGATTTATTCAAAAGGAAACAAATACAGGGAGTTAACTTTCTTCTAAAAAATAAAAGAGAATTATAAAAAAAAATTTGAAAAATTTGTGAAATTGATTGGTTCGTGTGAGGTATTTTAAAAAAATACATGAGAATAAAATTGATGAATTTGAGAACAGTTTATGAGTTTATCTAATGATTTTTTAAAGAATGATAATTTGGAATGATATTAAAATTCTTTATCATGAAAAAAAATCAGAAAAAGAGGGAATTCATGGAGATGTTATTTATAAAGAGAGAAGGTAATAAGGCTATCATTTTTTAAAGAGGGACCTCTCAAGATATAACAAAGTATGGGATAGAGTAATTAATTGGTTGAAGTAATTTTCTTTGACTAGATAATAGAAAGAATTCTTTTCTATTTAACAATTAATTTCTTGATAAATAATTTTGAATACATTAAACTTAATTAATTTTTAATTAAAACTGATTTAAATATTTTCTTTACAGGTATATTAATTTTTTCATACCTTTAGTTATTCCCTATAAATAATCCCTGATAAATCCCTATCCCTATGATTAATCCCCATTATATTATTCTTGCCTTTAATCAGCCGAAGAGTCAGGTTATTTAGGAATTTTATTTTTTTAATTATGAATTTTTTTCCTGCTTATTTTGCAAAAATTATTCATGATAAAATGGAATTCTTTTCAATCTCAATTAAAAAACTTTTATCAAGCATTTTATTTGTTGAAAAAATATATTTAGCAGGGTGGCTGCAAGTATGGGAAAACCCGCAAATCGACGAAAAATCAGGGAATTTTCTCGATCAGAAATGTAAAAAAAATTGCAAAACTCAGGGAGTTTCTGACACAGTCACTTTTTTCTCAAATTGTTTTTTAGCCATTTTTTGATATGAAATAAATCTATTTAGTCACTTTTCTTTCAATAAATTATGAATCGAAAAACAAAAACAAATTTTTCACGAAATAGTTACATTTTTAAGGTGAGAAATTGATTTTCAACTAAAATGATGAATCTTCAACCAAAACAATGAATTTTTAACCAACTACTGGAATTTTTAGCCAGAAAGATTAAATTTTTACCAAAAAGATGAATTTTTAACAAAGTACATACATTGTCAACCAAATAGTTGCATTTTTAACCAAAAAGACAGAATTTCAACAAAATTGAGTTTTCAACAAAATACATGAATTTCAAACCAAATAGTTGAACATTAACCAAAAAGACGGATTTTCAACAAATAAAATTAATTTACAACCAAAAAATAAGAATTTAATCAAAAAGATCAAATTTTAACCAAGAAGATGATATTTCTAAAAAAAGGGTGCATTTTCAACAAAATAGTTACATTTTTAAACAAAAAAATAATTTTTGAAACACATACTTAAATTTTTGACAAAAAAAAATTAATTTTTATTCAAGCAGATTAATTTTCTACCAAGAAAGATGAATATCCAATCAAATATTTTAATCTTTACCAAAAAAGATATATTTTCGACAAAAAATGGAATAGATAAATTTTCAGTTGAAAAAAAAATAATTTTCAAGTAAATAACGATTTTTTAGAAGAATATTAAAATTTGCAACTAACTAAATAAATTGTCAACTAAAAAGATCATTTGTCTACCAAAAAGATAAAATTTTCACAAAATAAATGAATTTTCAACAAAACAGTTAAATCTAAAAAAAATTAACTTCTATCTATTATGATGAATCTTCAAACAAACAAATGAATTTTTAACCAAATAGTTTAAATCTTCAACGAAAAAGATTATTTTATCAAAAAAGATAAATTTGCAACAAAATACATAAATTTCAACTAAAAAATTGAATAGTTGAAGTTCGACTTGAAAAAATAAATGTTTGAATGCAAAAAATGAATTTTCGACAAAATAGTTTAATTTTCAACCAAAAGAATGAAGTTTCAACTAAAAAAATAAAGTTTAGATTTCTAAGATTTTTTTTCTACGAAAAAAAAGAAATTTTAACAAAAATACATGAATTTTGAACCAAATAGTTGAATTTTTAACTAAAACAGATACATTTTCAACATAAAACCGAACAGTTGAATTTTTAGTTCAAAAAATTATTCTCAACTAAATAAAATTAATTTTCAACAAAATAGTTACATTTCGAACCAAGAAGATAGAATTTGTACCAAAATAGGCTAATTTTCAACGAAAAAATATTTTAAATAAAAACTAATTTTCGAACAAATTATGGAATTTTCAACTCAAAAGGATAAATTTTCAACCAAATATAGAATAGTTCAATTTAAAAAAAAAATATTAATTTTCAACCATAGAGTTGCATTGTTAACCAAAAAAGTTGAAATTTCTACGATATGAGATGAATTTTTCAACAAAAAAGGCGAATTTACAAAAAAGTGTTACATTTCCAACAATGAAAGATTTTCAAGTCATTAAGAGATAAAAATTGAATCGAAAGAAATGCAAAAGACGAATTTCCTACCAAACAGTTGTATTTTCAAACCGAAAACATGAATTTTTAACGAAAAAGTTCATTTTCATCCAAATAGTTGAATTTTTTACCAAAATAGTTTAATTTTTAACCCAAAAAGTCAAATTTTCAACAAAAACAGAGGCATTTTTAACAAAAAAGTTGATTTTCATCCAAGTAGCTGATTTTCTTCAAAAAATTGTTGAATTTTCAACCCAAAAAGCCGAATTTTCAAAAAAAAGGTTGAATTTTCAATCGAGAAGAATTATTTTTCAACAAAATCGTTAAAATTTCAACAAAATAATACAATTTTTAACCACAAGAAAAATTCTCAACCAAACCAATTATAAAATCATATTTTGCCGGATTTTAATTTTCTCTTCCGGCATATTTTGCCGGATTTTAATTTTCTGTTCGGGCATATTTAGCCGGATTTCGATTTTCTCTTCCGGCATATTTAGCCGAATTTTAATTTTCTGTTCCGGCATATCTTACCGGATCTTAATTTACTCTTTCGGCAAGGCACCCCTGTGACTGGTTACAGAAATATTGTTGGTTTAAATCCCTACCCCTTTCCAACGTCTCGTGGCATAATTTTAAAACTGTATGAAAACTTCGATGAATTACCATAATTTCTAAAATTAAGGGAAATTTATCATTATTGTGGAAATTTATGAAAGTTGTGGAAATTTATGATAATTTACCGAAAATTATTACGTTATTAAAAATATGCCGGGAGAAAAAATTAAAATCCGGCAAAATCTGCCGGAAGAGAAAATTAAGATCCGACAAGGTATACAGATATATACATATGACACATAACCTTCACCTGTCATCAAGATCTCCCTTTAATTTTCTATTGTCCGACATATTTTTGTAAACATAAATTGTTCAACTCGTTGCAATTAATCTAGAATTGTTTGGAATTAATAATAAATAGTTGGGAATTCATAATAACTTCTTTGAAATTCAATTTAGTACAGGATAAAATATGCCGGAACAGAAAATTAAAATCCGGCAAAATATGTCGGACGAGAAAATTGAAATCCGGAATATTTTGCCGGAGCAGAATAATCGACCTTAATGAGAAGAATTTATATCTATGTTTGGGTTGAAATGTCAGAACAACGCCTCACGTAATTTGTGGATGATCTCTAAACTTCAACTAGTGATGCATTCGAGACGTTTTCGAGAAAATTCGAGATTTTTTTCAAACATGTTCTGGTGAACTCAAAACTTCATGGAGATCGAGAATCTCGAATAAAAAGTTTCGAGATTCTCGACTCGAGATCTCGAAATTTTTTATTCAAGATTCTGAATCTGCATGAAGTTTTGAGTTCACCTGAACATGTTTCAAGAAAATCTCTCGAATTTTCTCGAAAACGTCTCGAATGCATCACTAACTTGAACTCAACTATACCGAAAATTCCCTGACTCTTTCGGGTTTTCCCTGACTTTCCTTGACTTTCAAAAACTCTCTGATCTGTAGCAACCCTCTTACTTTATTATTAAGGGCTTCCAAGTTTTGAATTGATTAGGAATTTTTTATTTATAAATAAAAAATTCTTAATAAATCTGAAATAGGAATAGTTGGGTTAACCGCAGATCTTGACTTTCAGCTTCAGTCGAGTAGCGAAGCGTAAATCGTGAAATGACAAGTTCGACTTAATCAGTCTACCGGGAATATAGCTGATTTGCTTAGTATTGATTTATTCGGCCCTCGAGCGCTCATAGAAATCGGCACTGAAGTGCTTCTAGATATTTCGCATTCGAATGTGCAATGTGCATAGATATAGTTACATACCTAAGCTTGTCATTGTCGCTGGCAGTTTTACGAGGCGGTAAAGAAGTAAGTACAGAAAGTGTCTGTGAGCCTCGATAGCATCCTTGCACTCGCGAAATACATTCTTCCACACACACACAAACACACATATGAACACACGCAAAGACAATAATAGATATGAAGATGAGGTTGAAATTTCAAGTAATATGAAACTCTCCATAAAAGTTGTCGTATTAGAAGGAAATCCGTCGAAATCAATTCCGATCATTGTAAATCAACATTTATTTAATATAGAAATTGAAATAAGTATTTTTGATCTATGAGACCATGACTTTGTGAAGCTCTTCGCCTGGGATGATTGCTAGAGAGAGAGTGATCAGCGACCTACGTCGGAGCGGTATTGCGGAACAAACGCGTTCGTTAAATAAATGTTTGATTAGTAAATACGCAGGCCTCACAGTACCTATGGGATAAGATATAGGGACCAAAGGGTACTTTTTGTCACGCTCATAGGGTACTTTTTTCTCGCTCAATAGGAAAAAAATTTTAAATAAAAAAATTCCATTGATTTCCGTAAAATTAGAACAGATTTTGAGGAATTTAAGGTAAACGAGAAAAATTGAATGAAATTCATAAAAATTCAAGATAGAATAAAAAAAATTCAAATGAATTGAAAACAATTTAAAAATATGAATAAGATGGATTTTCGACAAAAAATGGAATAGATAAATTTTCAGTTCAAAAAAAAAAAATTTCCAAGTAAAAAACGATTTTTTAGAAGAATATTCAAATTTTTAACCAACTAAATGAATTTTCAACTAAAAGGATCATTTTTCTACCGAAAAGATAACATTGTCACAAAACACATGAATTTTCAACAAAAAAGTTAAATTTTTAAGTAAAAAAATTAATTTCTATTTATTATGATGAATCTTCAAACAAATGAATTTTTAACCGAATAGTTCAAATCTTCAACGAAAAAGATGATTTTATAAAAAAAAGGATTTGCGACAAAATACATAAATTTCAACGAAAAATAAAATAGTTGAAGTTCGACTTAAACAAATAAATGAATACAAAAAAAAAAAAAAGAATTTTCGACAAAATAGTTTAATTTGCAACCAGAAGAATGAATTTTCAACTAAAAAAATAAAGTTTGGATTTATAAGATTCTTTTTCTATAAAATAAAAGAAATTTTGATAAAAATACATGAATTTCGAACCAAATAGTTGAATTTTCAACTAAAACAGATACATTTTCAACATAAAACCGAATAGTTGAATTTTCAGTTCAAAAAATTATTCTCACCTAAATAAAATTAATTTTCAACGAAATAGTTAAATTATGAACTAAAATATCAATTTTTAACGAAGAAGATGAAATTTCTAACAAAAATTGTGAATTTTCAACAAAATAGTTACATTTTTAAAGAAAAGAATAAATTTCCAACTAAAATTATGTTCCAAACAAAAAAATAATTTTTGAAACACATACTTAAATTTTTGACAAAAAAAATAATTTTTAATCAAGAAGATTAATTTTCTACCAAAAAAGATGAATTTCCAATAAAATTTTTGAATTTTTACCAAAAAAGATGGATTTTCGACAAAAAATGAAATAGATAAATTTTCAGTTAAAAAAAAAAATTTCAAGTAATAAACGATTTTTTAGAAGAATATTTAAATTTTCGACGAACTAAATGAATTTTCAAATGAAAATATCATGAATGAAATTCATGAAAATTCAAGATGGATTTAAAAAAATTAAAATGAATTGAAAACAATCTAAAAATATGAAAAAACCTCATTGAATTCAGAAACTTTGAAATGAGCTTAGAAAAATTCGAGGGAATTCAAAAGAATTTAATGAAATGCCTGAGAATTCAAGGTGAGGTTAAAAAACTTCAGGACCAATTAAATAAAAACTTTTAAAAATTCAACAGAATCCACTGATTAGGTAAAATCGAGGGTGAAATTGAGTACATTTAGGAGAATTTAAGTGAATTACAAAAATTCAAGAGAATTCCAAAGAATTGAAAATAATTCAGGGTAAATTAATGAGAATTCGGGGTGAATTCCAAAAAAATAATTTCAAATCTCATCAAATCTTTGATACCCCATCAATTTCTAATCAAAAAAGTGACTAATGACTACAAAACAATTCAAATGAATTGGAAAATAAATTTTAAATTAAAGAAATTACATTGATTACAATAAAATGTCAGTAAATTTAGAGAAAATTCAAAACAATTCAAAAAGCTTAAAGACAATTTAAAAGAATTAAAAAATATTAAAAATCTTTTAATATCTTTTGAAATCCCTTAAAACTTTTTAAAGCCCCTGAAACTTTTTAAAGCCCTTGAAGACGCCTGGAAATCTATTACAATACCCTTAAATATTGTATTTGAAAAAATACCTTAAAATATTTCAAATACACTTTGATCATTTTATCAATTGATCCTCAGGATCTAGTGAAAAAAATTTTTTATTTAATTTAAAAAATCCATTGAATTAAGTGGAATTGAGTAAATTTAGAAGAATTCAAGAAAATTCGAAAAATTCAAAAGAATTCTGAAGAATTGAAAGAATTCAGGATAAATTAATAAGAATTCAGTGTGATTTCCAAAAAATTAATTTCCAAAATTCAACTGGTTAAAAATTCGTCTTGTCGTGGAAAACTCATCTTTCATGGTAGAAAAGTTATTTGTCTTCGTTGAAAATGAATTTTTTTGTTCAAAATGATTTTTTTTTAAATTGAACTTTAGGGTAAAAAATTCAACAGTTTTCTAAAAAAATCGTCTTTTTGGCTAAGAATTCAACGCTTTTCGTTGAATTTTATATTCTTTTGGAACAAAATATGATTGATATGGGAAAAACGGCCGGAAGTTTTATATTTCCCAACTTTTTGGCAACGACCCGTAAATCTTGATAAAAAATTGACAAATTGATTTCACCCTAGATTTTTTAACGGAAAATTTTTATAAGTTTAATGCTACTTCACAACAAAAAATTATATATTTCATTAGAGGAAAATGTTTACAATTAACAACTGAATTCAATTTTTGGTTGGAAATTTGTCTGTTTTTTTGAAAATTTATTACCTTGGTTGAAAATTCAATTGTTCCAGTTACAGCTGAATCATTTTAGGTGAAAATTCATCTTTTTGTTTAAAAATTCAACTATTTGTTGAAGATACATCATTTTATTTTTTAAATTCATCTCTTTATTTACAAAAACTATTTTGTTGAAAGTCTTTTTTGTTGACAATTACTTTTCTTAATTGAAAATTTAACTATTTCAGTTGAATGTTCCATCATTTTAGTTCAAAATTCATCTCTTTGGCTGAACATTAATTTTTTTTACTTTGAAAATGTATCTTTTTTAGTGGAAAATTAATGTATTTTGTTGAAAATTCCTTTTTTTAATTTATCTTTTTGGTTTAATTCAACTGGATAAATATTCGTCTTTTGGTGGAAAATTCATCTTTCATGGTATAAAAGTTATTTGTCTCTGTTGAAAAAATTTTTTTTTGTTAAAAATTGAACTTTAGGATTAAAAATTCCATAGTTTTCTAAAAAAATCGTCTTTTTGGCTAAGAATTGAACTGTTTTTCGTTGAATTTTATATTCTTTTGGAACAAAATATAATCGATATGGGTAAAACGGCCAGGAGTTTCAAATTTCCCAACTTTTTGCCAACGACCCATAAATCTTCATAAAAAATGGACAAATTGATTTCACCATTGATTTTTAACGGAAAATGTTGATAAGTTTAGTACTACTTTAAAAAAATATATTTCATTAAAGTTAAAAAAACTGACTCTGACCAACAGGTGGTTCTACACAATTGGTATGCACACTTTTTGTAGTTTTTTTGTGTTCTAGAAGTTTGATCCGTCTCTCGACTCTCGTCAAAATCCCTGAATTTATTTTTTAAATTACACCTCGTATTGTTACTAAAATACCCATTTTCTAAAAGTTTTCACATTATTCAAGACATTCTCGATTTCTCACCATCTCTCCAATTCAACTACCTGAAATCACTTGAGCCGTCTGACTAAGACTATCCTTTTCCACTGGCATGGAAATCCGCGAAGAATAATTTCCGGCTGTCTATCCGCTCAAGTCATTTCTGAGCGTGCTACAGATTCTCTCGGAGTGAAGGAGCGAGGAAGAGAGACGAGAGACGAGAGAAGAATGAGCCAATTAGCGCATCCCTCCAGCACACACTCATGTCCACGTATGTCGGTGGGCGCGCGCACTAACATCAGAAACGGCAAATCGAACGAGAAACGTTCGAATCACGTTTTGCGGCCATCCCAAGCCTTCCCCACTTTAGTGAGTGACTGAGAGAATGATAGACCAACTGCGAAAAATAGACAGAGAGAAAAACTGGAAAAAAGACGACGAGAAATAGAAAAGGAGGGAGAAGAATACAACAAGAAAGCAGCAAAGAAAACAAAGAAAACAAAGAAGAATGGAAAAGGAAAAAAGGAAAGAAAACAATGAAAAATGGAAAATGAAAGAAGCAAAGAAAACAAAGAATGGAAAAAGACAGCAGCAAGGAAACAAAGAAGAATGGAAATGGAAGGCAGAAAATAAAGATAAATGGAAACGGAAAGAAGAAGGAAAACAAAGAAGAATGAAAAAGGAAAGCAGGCCTCACAGTCCCTATTGGATAAAATGTAGGGATCAAAGGGTACTTTTTTCACGCTCAAAGGGTACCACATTCAGGATAAATTCATAAGATTTCAAATCAATTCAAGTTAAATTCAAGAGAATTCAAACTAATTAGAAAAAATTTTGGAAATAAAAAAATGGCATTGATTTCCGTGAAATTGGAATGAATTTGGGGAAATTTAAGGTAAATGAGAAGAATTCGATGAAATTCATAAAAATTCAAGGTGAATTTTAAAAAATTAAAATGAATTGAAAACAATTTAAAAATATGAAGAATCTTCATCGAATTCAGTAACTTTGAAATAAGCTTAGAGAAATTCAAGGAGATTCCAAAGAATATGATGAAATGGTCAAGAATTCTAGGCGAGTTTAAAATACTTAAGGATCAATTCAATAAAAACTTTTGAAAATTCAAAGAAAACCCATTGAATTAAGCTGAATTGAGTTCATTAAGTAGAATTCAAGTGAATAAAAAAATTTCAAGAGAATTCCAAAGAATTTAAAAGAATTCAGGGTAAATTGATTAGAATTCGGGGTGAATTCCAAAAAATAATTTAAAATCTCTTCAAATCTTGAATACCCTACTAATTTATAAAGAAAAAAGTGACTAATGACTGCAAAGCAATTTAAAAGAATTTAAATGAATTGAAAATAATTCAAAAATTAAAAATAAATGCCGTCGATTTCATTAAAGTTTGAGTGAATTTAGAAGAATATAAGGGAAATGAGAAAAATTCAATGAAATTCGTGAAAAATCAAGTTGAATTTAAAAAGCAATCAAGTGAATTGAAAATATCTAAAAAATATGGAACATATCATTGAATTGAGTAAGTTTGAATTGAGTTTAGAAGAATTAAAAGGGCATTCAAAAGAATTTGTTGAAATGTCTACGGAGTTAAGGTGAGTTCAAAAGACTTCAAGATGAATTAAACAAAAACTTTTTAGAAATCCATTGAATTGAGTAAAATTGAGTGAATTTAGAAGAATTATAAAGAATTTAAAAGAATTCAGGATCAATTAATAAGAATTCAGGAATTAAAATGCCTTAAAATTATTAAAACCCTTGGAAATCCCTTGAAATTATTCAAGTCTCTTGAAAATGCCTTGGAATCTTAAAATACTCTAAAATATTTCAAAGTCTTTGTAATCCAGTTGTAATCCAGATAATTGGAAGTAATTTAAATAATCCAAGCAATTAACTTGTAATCTAATATCTTTTTTTAGTTGAAATTCATGTATTTTGATAAAAATTCGCCTTTTTCAGTAGAAAATTATTCTTCCTCGTTGAAAATTCACGATTTTGGTTGAAAATTGAACTTTATGGTGAAACATTAATCTAATTTGTAGGAAATTTAACGATTTTGTGAAAAAATTATTTTTGGTTTGAAAATTCAATTGTTCTGTTCAAAATTCGTCTTTTTGGATCAATTTCTCTCTCTCTTTGAATTGAATTTAACTAATTTGATCGAATAATTTATTTCCTTGAAAATTTAACCATATCGTTGAAAATCCTTTTTTTTATTGAAAATTATTTTTTTTTTTCAATTGAAAATTTAAGTATTCCAGTTGAAGATTCTTCATTTCAGTTGAAAATTCATTCCTTGATTACAAACTTGACTATTTTGTTGAATATTCTATTTTTTGTAAAAGATTTATGTTTTAATTGAAATTGTAAGTATTTCATTTTTGGTTGAAAATTTATCTTTTTTAGTTAAAAATTCAACTGTTATTTGGATGAAAATTT
>CAKNYM010053347.1:720936-737424 GCA_932195095.1 Andricus curvator | reverse complement strand
CTTTAACTAAAATGATGCGTATTTAACTGAAATATTTGGATTTTCAACCAAAAATACGAATTTTCAACCAAGAAGATAAATTTCTGCAAAAAAAGATTTTTGAACAAAATACATGATTTTTCAACCAAATAGTTGATCTTTCAACCAAAAAGATGAATTTTAAAACACTTAGATTAATTTTCTACCAAAACAGAAGATGTTTCAACAAAATACATGAATTTTCAGCCAAATAGTTCAATTTTCAACTAAAGGGACCAATTATTAACCAAATAATTGAATTTAAAATTTTTAATTTTCAACCAAAAATAGAATGGTTAATCTTTCAGTAAAAAAATAATAATTTTTAACCACAAAAAAAGGGAAATTTTAATGAAATATTACAATTTTTAATCGAAGTGATGAATCTTCAACTAAAATGATGCGTATTTAACTGAAATATTTGGATTTTCAACCAAAAACACGAATTTTCAACCAAGAAGTCAAAAAAAAGATTTTTCATCAAAATACATGATTTTTCAACCAAATAGTTGATTTTTCAACTCAAAAATACAAATTTCTAAACAAATAGTTAAATTTTCAACTAAAAAAGATCAGAAAATTTGGGCTAAATTCGCGGGTTGAAAATTCATCTTTGTGATTTAAAAATTCAACAATCTGGTTGAATTTTTTTTGGCTGACAAATCTTCTTTGGTTTAAAATTTTTCTTTTGGTTTGAAAATTCATCTCATCTGGTAGGAACCCTGGAAAATCTGGTAGAAAAATTAACGTGTTTTTGGTTAAGCATTCCAACTATTTTGTTGGAAATTCATCATTTTAGTTGAAATTTTAACTATTTTGTTAAAAATAAGTTTTTTCGTTCTTGAAATTTTGTTTTGTTTAAAAATAACTTGTTCAACTGAAAATTTGAATATTTAATTTTTACTTGAAAAGTTATCTTTGTTATTTGAAAACTCAACTATTTGGATGAACATTTGTCTCTTTTAGTTGAAAATTCAACTACTTGATTGACAGTTGAACTCCTTTGCTAAAAATTCATTTTTTCAATGCAAATTTAACTATTTTGTTGAAAACTCGTTTTTTTCAGTTCGAAAATAATTGTTTGAACTGAAAATTTAACTATTCCATTTTTGTTTAAAACATCAGTCCTTTTTCTTGAACATTCAACTATTTGGTTGACAATTTATTAATTTTAGTTGAAAATTTAACTACTTGGTTAACAGTTGAACTCCTTTGTTATAAATTCATTTTTTTCAATTGAAAATTAAACTATTTGGTTGAATATTCGTTTTTTTCTGTTAAAAATGTATCAGTTACTATTACTATAAATTATCATGTTTGTAAAAAATTTAACTACTTGGTTGAAGGTGGAACTTCTTTGTTAAAAATACATTTTTTAATGAAAATTCATCTTAATAGAAAATTCACCTTTTTGGTTGAAAATTTAACTATTTCGTTGAAAAGTAATATTTTTTAGTTAATAATTCATGTATTTGGTAGAAAGTTGATCTTTTTTACTTCAAACACGTTTAGCAGAAAATAAATTAATTTCATTTTTATCTGAATTTGATAATCAGAATGAATATGCAACGGTTTGATATTCCAGAATTTAGGATTCAGGAGCATTAATGCCCCTAAAATTATACTTTTAAGTAGAATACTTCATCTTCATAAATAACCAATTTATTTCTTAGCAAATGAAAATTGTCTTTGGATTCTGTGTAAAATGGCAGAGAACTATTTTAACACATGAGTATTAAAATGAGACAATGCAAAAAAAAAGTGTAATTGCGTGTTTTGTGTGAGCCTCTAAGGTCTTTTGCGTTTTCAACTACGTGCATCTAAATCGAGGTCAAACCGAATTTTCTACTTTAACCTACTGAATGCTGGCGAATTTAGCTTTCTAAAGCAAGACGAGCCTATACGACCACCGACGCCACAGCCACCGGACCGCAAGATCAGAACCTGACCCGACGTGTCTTATCCGGCTCAAAATTAGTCGCGAGAGACTACCCGAACCTCTAAATCGACGCCAAGAGAATCCAGAGGCAGTGCCAGAACGCCAGGCGCCAGCAGACTCCTGAATGCCAAACCACATTTTCTCAATGTCAACTACTATAGTATTTTATTTATTACTGGAAAATAAAAATTACGAGTTAAAAAAATTCCAGATTTTCGTTATACGATACTGTAAACAAAGAATTACTGCCTGAAAAATAGAAAATTATGGAACTGTTTAAGTAGAGAAGGCACTTTTGGTAAGCCACAATGGAGAAGAATAACTCTACTCTATTATTTATCACTGCAAATTAAAAATTGAAGCTAAAATAATATTCAAAGTTTTCGTTATCTGATACTGTAAAGGAAAAAATTCTGCTTGAAAAATAGACAGTTATAAAACTATTTGAGTAGAAAAGGCACTTTTGGTAAGCCACCGCCGAGAAGATTACCTCTACTCTATTATTTATCACTGCAAATTAAAAATTGAAGCTAAAATAATATTCAAAATTTTCGTTATCTGATACTGTAAAGAAAAAATTACTGCTCGAAAAATAGACAATTATAAAACTATTTGAGTAGAAAAGGCATTTTTGGTAAGCCACCACCGAGAAGATTACTTCTGCTTTATCCTTTAATACCGCAAATTAAAAATTGAAGCTAAAATAAAATTCAAAATTTTTGTTATCCGATGCTGTAAATAAAGAATTACGGCTTGAAAAATAGACAATTATAAAACTATTTGAGTAGAAAAGGCATTTTTGGTGAGTCACAGCGGAGGTAACGTTATTTAGTATTTTTAGTACGTTTCCTGACGATAAAATACGAACAAAGTTTGCGAATATTGCGAAAAATTAGTTGCCTTGCAGCTTTACAGTTCTACAATAACCTAATCAATTTGGAAATCGCTTTCATATTTTAAACTTTATAATCTTTCCCCTATTCCCATCTTTTCCCCCTTTGTCAAAAATTCTTCTCTTTCCCCCTGTTTTTGAGAAACTTTCGCATTTTTCTCGTTTTTCGCTTGAATGTGAACTGAATTAGTAAAAGTAGGTCAAAACTTAATTTTTTTATTGTTAAAAATTCCTTGTTTTGGGTTGGAAATACATCCCCTATTTTCATGAAAAACCACTCTATTTTTTCTGTTTTGAGAGAATTTTGGCCTACCTTTCTTGCGGGGGGGGGGCCTGCGACCCTCACCCCGGCGGGGCGGGAGGGGGGGGGGGGTAAAAATAACCCAAAATTGGTAACGTAGTTTATGGGCGGCCGCCAAGTAGAAAACACATTACTGGCGAGACACATAAATTTGACTAATAATTCTTCTGCTTAATTATAAGCTTGGAGTTAAAAATTAGTGCTTCATGACGATACGAGAATTAAAAATGTTTTGATACATGTCGATCGGTTTCAAAATAACTTTTGAATCAAAATTCTTGTGTATTCTTTTGTTAATTGTCATATCAGCTCGTATAAAATACTAAACGATTTCGAACGATATTCCCGGAACATCGCGGAAATGAACAATATATCTTCAGAGGTTTTTGGTAGAGGAAAATTATCAAGAAAAGACCAGCATCAAAGTTTGTTCCAAAATCAAAATCACTTCAATTCAATGTTTAAATGATTGGCAAAATTTATTATTTATTAATTAAAATACAATTATCTAAAAATATTTGATTAATTTTTCGAAATTTAGAATATTTTAGTTTTCAAAAGTTATAAACTTCCTAAATATCTTCTTAATTTATTCCATTTTTTTCTACATTTTTTTATAAATTCTGCAAAATTAAAAAACTTGTCTTAAGATCTTGCAGATTCTTTTTTGACAATTCTGGCAATCTTTTCAAATCTCTTCAAATCTCTTCAAATTTCCTCTTAAAATTAATTCTTCAAAGTAAAAAATCATTGCGAAATTTCCCCAGAAATCTGCAAAAAAAAATTTTATTTGCTTAAAACCTTTTAAAATTTCTAAAAAACTACTAAAATTGTTGTTCGTTCGGCTTGACTAACGATTATTTGAGTACCGTATCAAACTTTTGACCCAATAATTTAATTAATTTAAATCAAACTGATTAAATGAAAAAATTAGATTCACATCAGATTAAATATAAAAAACCTACAAAATGATATTTAAGTAGAAAAATCATTTTGGTGAGGCATTTTAATTTTACTAAAAAGTGATTGTTTGATACACAATTATCATCGTGCTAAAATGTAAATATCTGCACAAATTTTAATTTTTTTTAAACACATAATTGTACACGTTCAAAGACTAAACTACAGAATTCTACAATAACTAACATATTATAAGAAATAAAAGATGTTTGTTAGTTACTTGTCCAATTACTACAATGCAATGGAAAAGTTTAAAACAAAAAAAGTATTTCAGTAAAAAGTTTTTTCAAAAGTTTTTTAAACCTTTTTCCAAGTTTTTCAACTTTCACTTTTCAACTACTGAAAATTTATATAATATAAAATTTTTTGCCCTTTTGTTGAAAAAATAGATATTTCTGGAGAATTTAATCTTTTTCTAGACACCTGTCCAATTTTTTTCTGCAATCCATTTAAATGAAATTGAGTCAAGTCATCTTATTAATAATTTGTTGAAAACTATTAAATATCTCCTAGAAGAGATATAGATACTATTTAAGTAGAAAATATATTTTTGGTAAGTTATCCTATTTTTTTAATTATACTTTCATTAATCAATTATATAGCGGTTACACCGTAAAATATCTTTCATGAATGCGCATCTCTTAATGCATTATACTGAAACTGACTAAATTAATTATTGTACCAAAATTGAAAAAGGTTAAATACACTAAAATAGAAAAATAGAACACTGTGAAACTTTAAGTAGAAAAAACATGTTTGGTAAGCCATGTTAATACTAGACTTTTTTAAATTAGCCAATCACTAACGGTATAGCAAAACCTGTTTCTAGAAAATATTTTTTTGTATAAGAAACCACAAAATTTTGCACTATTTACAAAAATTACAAATTTATATCAATCTATTACACTAAAATGTAATAAAATTGATTTACTAAAATTTAAAAAGTCTGAATAAACCCCGAAGCAAAAAAATCGCTAACGATCAAGGTCATGATCCGTAAGCCTCACAATACTATCATCTTTCTTCTCTTGATCAATTACGCTACAAGTGCACAATCTATCATCCAAACCTCTCATTATCTCTACTGTCTATTTTTCAAGATTTATTCACTTCGTGTGTACAGAAAGACAATTTTTAATTCGAAACTAAATTTATAGGACTAAACGGTTGTGGCCTTGCTTGAGTGCTAATAAAAGTAAAAGGGTAATAAAGTAGTATAGTGGCAATAAACTAGTATACGCTACCCATAAACTAGTATAGTAGCACTAAAATAGTATACTAGTAAAATAACATTCAGCATGACCTCTCCACATTTTTTTACAAATGGGAAGCACATGTCTGAACCATACTCAGTTCACATATTTACAACGCAAATTATTTGTCTACTGAATGCTATCAGTAATGCTAATTCTTTGTTCATTTTATAGCTTTTGAAAACGTATTTTTCTTTATTTTATCTAAACACGAATTTTATTGAGTGTTCTAGTACTTTAATGATCTTTCTCAATGGTCTATATCTGTATTCCATTGAAATGATGTGATTGTGGTATTAATATAAATAATATTGGACAATCACTCAATTATATTATATTTAAACAGATTTCAAATGGAAAATAGCCAAACGAATAGATTGTTCCAAGTGCTTTTAATCCCTCTGATTTTCCGTTTTGATATTCGACTCTTGCACCACTGCATGCTTTTTCCGACGCTAGAATAATTCAGCGCATATTTCGCTTGTATTTGGAGTGTCATTTTTTCAAAGCATTGATGAAAATCAATGAGGGATCATCAATTTTTAATTAAGAGAGTCGAGCACGCGGCAGTGCGTGACCAATATTCAAGCGTTGCATGCTCCCCGGAGCGTGCGAAACTTTTCTTTCCAAAAATGTTTGAATCGTCCGGAAACAAGGCGAACGGGTTTTGCATTTGAACCGATAGTGATTGAGCGATGGCGACGCATAAAAATTTTCCTTAAAAATAAAAAATTGTCTGCTTTTTCATTCTTCAAATCCAAAAGAAAGATGAATTATTTATTGTACTATATAGAGAAAAGATAAAAATATTATTTTGCGCAGTGACCTCACATTGAACAATACATTTTCTATTTCAAAATATCTTACATAACATACAACAATGTATTAGAATGTTGGTATTTGACACACTTTATCGCGCTCCTGATGTATATGCTTTGTATCGCTCTAGTAATTAAAATTCGCATCACTTTTTTTTAAAGCCGTCGCTCGCGCTCGGATTCCAAACCTCGAGATGTTATTAACATCTAGCTTAGTTAATCTTTGCAACATAATTATAATTTTAGCACAATGTCGATTTTCTCTTATGTAAACACTGAATATCAAACAGTAGGCGAACAAAACTCGATACACGAATTTGTATTTGTTTTCCGAATTCGCTGTTTTATTTGTATTCCACACTCAACTCCTATTTCTTTTATTTCGATGTCACGCGTCATTTACAGCGACCGCTTTAAAAAAGTAAAGCACTTTATGAGTATCGGGAAATTGATAAAAAACCCGTCCATTCCTACTTGTTGTCACATGACTCTCCATGTAAAAAAAGCTTTTTTTGTTTTCGTGAAATATTCGAGCACATTTCATTTTGAAACAAAAGTCCGGCTTTCAATGTTTCACGCACAATAAATGGAAACAAAGGTTAAGAGTCCAGAGAGTAGATTCTCGATTGCCTTTTTATATAATTAAAACACTTTTTAAATTTGTTGTATGTCACAGTTTCTGGAATGTTGGAGGCCACGAACTTTCAGATTACTATGTTTGACAATCGGGCACACGAGATTCTAGTTTTCAATGGGAGTAGAGAGCGACAGGTTTGCAAGCGATGGCACGTGGTTTCCCATTCGCGTCGAGATCGAGAAAAGCATGTACGGAAATGCAAAATCACTTTGAAAACTAACAAGAAAAAAAGCTGAAATTTGCTCCCAAGTGGGAAAAGCTGAAAGATCCTAAACGTTAGTTCTAAACTGACACGAAGCTTCAAAGATTCCTGGAGCGGTTTTACGTTCTTTTAAGCATCGGAAAAAGTTGGGATGTGTTTGAGGGAAAAAGAAAAAAGGAAGAGGAAAAGATGCACACACCTCCGGGAAAAGCTAACAGAGTCAACTGGTCGAAGAGGAAGGAAGTAGACTAGGAAGACGGAAGGAGAGCACAAAACGCGGTAGACAAAACACTGATAAGAAAATGCCGTTGGAACAATTCCAACCTCGGTGTTGAGTAAAGAAACTGCAAAATCGGAATTTCCGATCTCAACTCGCACAAGTTAGAAAAGAAGAAACAAAGAGGAGAGAACTTTTGGTCAACTCAACTCGATTTACTTGTTTGCACACTGAAGAATTGCACTTCAAAAGTTTCATTCGCACAAAATTATATCTTTGCAAAAAATTATTTTTTATCTGTATTGTCACAAAACTCGGCTGATCGCATGAAAATGGATTAATGTTGAAACAGCCGGAAAATATTGTGCAATACCGACATTTTTAAATTTTTATCAAATTTTTTTCGAAATACGTTTTATAACTTGCATGATTCGACAAATGCTCTATCTACTGGACTTTGGCAACTAAAAATGACTGAAAATAGTTTTCAACATTTAGAAATTGGTTACTGATAGGAGACTAGTCGATTTTTCTTATCTCGGTATTGGCATAGGGAAATATCTAATATCTGTGGTCACTTTTTCGATAGATCATAGCTTTTTTTCAAAATGAAAATGCTGAAAGTTGTGTGAATCTTTAGAATTGAAGGAAATTTCGTAGTGGATACATTAAATATTCGTGTATTCATTTTTCAACGAACTTTGAACATGGAACACATTTATCTTTTTTTCCATGAGATTTTAAAGTAAAATTTTCTAATTTTAGCTTTCGAAGAGCTCCATTTTTTTATCTATGAATTTGAAAGCCATAAATATGCTTCAAGTTATATATTTTATGTCCGTTTACGATAAGAATCGTTTTCAAAATTCGAGTATTTGCTATAACTCTTCCTTTATCTGTTTTCTTGCAATACGAGTACAATTAGGCTAATCACATGCAAATGAAATGCAATTTTCACTCAAATAAGATAGAAGACAAAAAATTTGAGAATTATCTACAATTTTGTTGCACTCGTTTCATCCTTGTCCATGATTGGACTTAAGTTTCTAGACTTGTTGCATTGATTCCACAGATAATCATGATAATTTAGAACCCGGTGTTGGTTGATTTGGGAAAAATTTAATTTCACTTTCAGCATTTTCAAAGCGTTTCACTAAGGAACGACTCACTGGACCTTGGAAAAGTGAGGAACCCTAATATGACATTTTCATGGGATTTTTTAGCCATTTTGAGTGCGTGGAAAGACAGTGGGCTTGGCTCGTTGTCCTTACTTCTTCTCCCGCGCACCTATGCGAACGCACACATCCAAACTCACAAACACGTGCACGCATCTACCACCACAAATCCACCGGCTCCCTCTCCATCTTTCGCCTTTCGTTCTCTCCTCTTCTTCCGTTCCTTCTCTCCTAGCAAGGCGATTCTCTAGGTAATTGCTAGAAAGGAACATTGACTACTCACTGTCGTCGCCGCCGGTAGAAACCCCAACCCTAAGAGTAGAAAACTCCTCGAATTTTTCCAGATTTCCAGAACTTCAGCACGATTTGCAGATCTTCAGAAACCCCTCCATATCACTTAATCTCCTCCATCCCCTTCATGATGGCACCAACCTTACCCCCAAAAAACACACCCTCTATCACGAAAACATGCCCCAAGGTCACTATGACTCCCGCGAAAATCCGGAGAACGTGGGACCACTGGTACCACTACCGTTCTCCAGTTCCTACACACAATTTCCTCTCGGTGAAATTCTTCTCTAAGGAGGAATTTCCTTTCTTCAATTCATCTCTTTTTCCTCGCCGGTCACCGGTAAACATATATTAAACTCCTTACGAATTTTTCTAGTCCTCGGAGGATTTGTGGGACCGAGAGCACAGGGCTTAAAAATGGTATTCCTGAAGGGGTCCGAAATGGTAAACTTGGTCACTTCACTTGTTCCCGTCCACTGGGTCTACCGATCAGTTTTGCACTTTGGGACTTGGGCTTTGGTGGTTCCCCTCGTGCACTTTTTCTTTAGCCTTGTTCGCGTACGTAATACGGGCAACCCTTCGACTTCCGTAGTTCGCCCGGTGGGAACTTTTTTTTTCTGGTATTATTTTTCGCGTATGCACAACACTCGCACAGTCGGAAGAGAGAGACTTGTTAGACAGCCAGCCAGCCTCGCTTGCTGCCTGCCACTCCGGCTGGGATATGCGTTTACGAGTTGCGTTGGGTCGCGCTGCGCTCCCGTAACTGCATCCGCGTCCACCAGCACGGCTTGCGCGCTAGGAGCGCCGCCATCCGAGCATCCCCCACCATCGGGAGGTTGCCACCACCACCACCCACCGTCGCGACGCTGGTGCACCTCACAGGGATAGGCAAGGCAAACTCGCATATGTGACGCACCAAAGCACGACACTCACACTTGCATCGCTTTTTCAGATGGCACACACACGCGAACATAACTCACAGACATAAACACACAGGCAATATGCACAGGGGCATGCATCTTGTACACGAAAAATTGCATAGGTGTGTGTAGTCGAATTATGTGCGACAATCGCAAAGACTGAAGAGAGCTTTTTATCACGAGACCACAACACTCAGCTTGAGACACTAACAAAGTTTTGTCGAGACACGAAAATTGTAAGGCAATTTTGGCGATGTGGGTCTTGGGAAGGTATATGTGTGAGAGTAGATGTAGATGAGAGACAAGGATTGGAGTGAGTCGGAGGGATTATGTATTGAGTAGCTGCAGTCTTTTGGATGGTCAATTCTACTGAGTAGTGGGTACTGGGTAATGCTCAATGCTCAATGGTCATTTGAGAAGTGACCTAAATTCGGAGTTTTTATTGGTTATATAAAGAATGATGAGGTTCTTAATTGGACGAAAGGAGATTCGAGATAGAGGGTTTCAGAGAAAAAACTGGGGTTTCTATTAGAATCAATTTTTGGTTCTTGGGAGCTAAACAAAGAGGAATTCCGCTTGCTGAGAAGAAACCCAAAATGATTAATTTGTTCCAAAAGAGACTATTTTGACCTCCAAAGGAACTTTAAAAGGGACTTTTTCCAAAGAACTTAAATCATCGATCGACAAAATCTATAAATCCCCAACTCACCAACCCCACTTTGCAAGCTGTTGGTTTGTGAATGCACCTTTATGGTGTTATTCAAGTGTTTCCAAAGGAATCCTTTTGGGTTTCCACAGGCTTCTCTTAGAATTCAAGTTCTAAAAGATAACAACTTTTTATTTAGCCGCAAATTTAGTGAACCCCCAATTTTTTATGTGTTGGAAATGATAAATGAGAGAGGGAGAGGTTTTAGAGCTTTTGTTTTTTAAAGTTCCTAATTGAGAAAACTCCATTTTCAATTTTTTTAAAGATTGACATATTTTTATGAAAATAAGTAAAAAGTGGAATTTTTTTGACTCGAACTATTTATTAAGCATCCAAAAAAGTGCTCCAGGAGCTGAATATCTTACGAAAACTGAAACCATTTAAAATTTGAAAAAAATTGTGAAAAAAGTGGTAGAAAATTAGCTTTTTGAAAATTGCTTCTTTCCAGTCCATTTGAAGTCCCAAGTACCTGTATAAGAATTAAATTGTATGAAATTTTCTGTAAAACAAAACAAAAATTGAATTTTTTTATTCTAAAAGTTTCGGAGTTATTGCCTTCAGAAATCAATTTTTGACGAATGAAAAAAAAAATTTTAATTATAGTTTTTGTGGAATAGCTCATTTCCTGTACATCGCTGGTAAAAGTTGCCAGTATTAATTAAAGGAGACTTCATTTTGAGTTATAGACCTGAGAAAAATTAATATAATTTTAATTATATAATAAACTATAATTATAATTCAAAAATATGATATAATTATGATAAAATTATAATTCATTAATAATTGAAAAATAATTTTATGTTAAACATTCATCATCTTAGTTGAAAATTCATCTCTTTGATTGGAAATTTAAATATTTTGTTGAAAATTCGTTTTTTTTTTGTCAAGAATTCTTCTGTTTTTTAAAATGTAAATGTAACTATAAGTTGAACTAATTTGTAACAATTTTATGTTTTTTTTAAGATTCGTCATTTTATTTGAAAACTCAACTATTTGGTTGTTAATGAACTATTTTCTTGGAAATTCGTCTTTTTGACTAGGAAATTCAACAATTTCTTAGAAAATTGAATTGCTTGGTTGCATTTTTTTTCTCTTGAATGAAAAACCTGAAACCTTTGGAGACAGAACAGTCAATTTTTCATGATAAACTTAATGGTTTGAGACAATAAAATTTCACTTTTAACTTATCATCGTGCAAATATGTTAATTAATCACTTCAAAAAAATCAAAAATTGAGTTTTCTCAAAACGGGCCAAAGTCATTTTTTCTTTTTGGGCTCAAAATGTTTGTGCCTTATTTCAGAAGTTTAAACAGGAAGAATATATGTTCGATAATACCTGGAAATATAGCAATTTTCATTTTTATAAAAAATTAGATGAACAAATTCGAAATTTTAGCACTTTCGCGTAGAAAAAAAATGTTTTGTTTTTTTTGGACTTAGATTGTTCCATATTATTGTTCGAATGACTGGTAGTTACAAAAATATTTAAAAATTAAACAAAAACCATTATTATAAACAATTCTTGTAGCAAAATATTTTTATTTAAATTTTTTCCAAATATTAATTTTCCTTAATCGCCGGTATTACAGATGTTCCCAAAAATAATATATATTTGATAATATTTGGTCAAATATAACAATTTAAATCTTTACGAACAATGCAGATGAACCAATTCAAAATTTCGGTATTTTAACGTATAGAAGAAAATCGTTGGAGTGAATCTCAGCATGCATGATGTAATTATTCACTTTCGACCTATTTTGATTTAAAACTCGATTTTTTTCTACGTGAAATTATCAAAATTTTGAATTTGTTTATCTTAATTATTTATAAAGTTTTAAATTGTTATATCGTACTAAATTTTATCAAAAATATATTATTTTAGCAATATCTTTACCTATTCCGGCGATTAAAGAATTAAAATTTGAAAAAACATCAAATTTAAATATTATTCCACAAAAATTATTTGTGTAAATGGTTTTAGTCGACTTCTGAAATATTTTGATGACTAGCAGCCATTCGCAGAATAATGTAAAACATTTTCGCTGCAAACATTTTTTTTCTACGCGAAAGGGACAACATTCAGAATTTGTTTATAAAAATTCAAATTGTTACATTATAACAATTTTTATTGAACACATTATTTTTAGGAATATTTTCAGCAATTCAGACGATTAAGAGAAATTAAAATCTTAAACAAACTCAAATTGCAATATTTTGCACAAAAAACTGTTTATACCAATGTCTATTGTTAAGTTTTTCATTATTTTTGTGATCAAATGTCATTGTTACATTGATATGAAGCAGTTTTCTCAAAAAGAACATTTTTCACTGATAACAACACAATTTGATTATTTGTTTTTCAAATTTTTTTATCAAATTTGTCTATAACAATTAAATTGATAAATAAGCAAATTATTTGTATAATGTAGATCTGCATGCATTGATTTAAGACAATATAAATTTTATCTAATCAATTATTAAAGCGTCAGTAATTGTATAGTAAAAATGTTACTTTTTCCATACTTTGAGTAAAACTTTTTTGAATAAATGAATAAAAAGACAATAATTCTGACCGTGAGATTCTTCAGAATCTCACGGCCGATCTCAAAGTTCGATAACGATCCACTATTTTTATTTTAATTAACAATGTAGTAAACAAATTTTTCTCGGCTAATACATTTGTAAACTAAAAATTGTGTTTCTTGTGGAATATAATTAAAATTACTTAGCAATATTTCCTTGTCATAAGTTGATACTTGTAAAAAATCTTATATTATATACCGTGTATGGCTACGTTAATTAAATTGTTAATAACAATAAAAATAGTGGATCGTTATCTAACTCTCAAAAAATGTGTTATTAACAGTTGATTACACAAAAAAAAACAAGTTCAAATGCTGAAAAATAGCTAAATAATGCATTGGTTAATTAATTTTTGTTAAACAATTGTTGTTTAAGATGATAAATTGTTTACTGTAATCAAAATGTTCTAAAAAATTTACAAGTTAGTTATTTACAGTTAATTGCATCGGAAAAATCAAATTTGTACCTCCAAAAATAGCCAAATAGTGCATTTGTTAATTAAGGTAATATAAACACTCATTAACTTTTATTTGGTGACAAAATATAATACTTAGGTTTCATTTCCAAGTAATATATGATCGATTACATAGGAAAAACTTTAATTATTCCATGAAAAATTCCTGATATGGATATTTGTTTATAAAAATTGCTTTTAAAATAACAAATTATTTATTAACTTTTATTAATTCAACTAAAAAACACTTTTTCTCTATAAATTGTTTAAATTCAGTGCGAATCAAGTGATGAATCGCCGCCAACCACCACGAAACCATTTTCATTCACTTATTTGTTTATAACAAATTCAATAAATTTTTTAGGGTTTGCATTGCTATCGGACATATTTTTTGGATAGTTGCTTTCAGTTTTCTAGGTATTTTTGATTGAATCAAAGCATTTTCTAAAAACCGGTATACCTCAAAAGTCAAAATTTTGTTTCTTTTTCGTTATTAAATAAACAAAAAAATAAACAAAAATTTAAAAATCGGTTATGACAGTTCGATGCGAAATTTTATTAGCTTACATTTCAAAAAAAAATTAAAATCGGATAATAATTGTCTTCTGAAAATCAATTTGTCCACGGACGTTTTTTTTTGCGCCATTGTGCCGCGTCTTGGAGAAGAGAAAATTTAATTTCTTATTGTGAAAAATCAAAATTTTTATTTTTTATATATTATTATAAAGCTATATTATAAAGTATATATTATAAAGCTAATATACTATAAAGTATATTATAAAGCTAAGATAAAAGACGACAAAATTATAAAAGAGCAAAGCTGTTCTTCTCGAAAAATTACTAAAAGAAGTTTGCTAACCTTCCATGGCGCAGTGTTAATCAACAACATTTTTTTCTGAGTTTTGAAAAATTTGTAATATATCCCAAAATACTACAAAATAAGAAATTAAAACTATTGTCCGGACTCTCTAATTCGTAGTAGATTAGAGTCTGGATCCACACCAGCACCAGAAAAATTAATTAAATATTACATTTTTTCATTAAAAATAATAAATAACAGTGTTTTAATAAATAAATGGTCTATCTAAAAAATGTTAATATTTTTATAAAAAAAAAAACATATAAAGTACCCCTTACGAAATTTGTTACATTATAGAAGAATATTACTATTCTGAAACTTAAAATTTCTGAACGAATCGATTTTTACCAAAAAAGCTCAACTGAATTCGGGGACGTATTTTGAACTAAGGAACATTTAGAATTTTGAAAATTTTAGTTTGACTAACTTCAAAATTTGACGAACTTAAAGTTCGATAAGTTGATCGCATGTTGAGGAACAATGTAAATAGAGATCTTGGAAGTGGTAGACTGGTAGATAGGAACTTTGCGAATTGTAAGTTTTGATTTGTGATAGAGAAGATCTAAACGTAATTTACATATTCTGAAGTTTGTCGAGTTATAGAACTTAGTGATAGTCCACGAGCATTATTGTTTCGGGTTGTTTCCGTATGTCTTAGAAAAAATAATATGTCTTTATCGAAAGGTTTTCATAAAATGAGGGTTGTTTTTCAAAATTAATATAGAATCACTCACAGAAAAAACCGGGGGCTTACTGAAGTTTCGGCTTGAAGAAAAGTTGGTATTTTTTAAAACTTGAACTTTTATAGAAACCTGTGGAGAACCAAAAGAATTCCCTTGGACAACACTTGAATAGAACAACATGAAGACGCATTCACTAATCGATGATTCAAGACAAAAAGTTTCTTTGATATCACATTTTTTTATAATAAGTTCTTTGGATAAAGCCTCTATTAAAATTGGGTTTCTTTGGAATTCCAACTAAAGTCACCTTTGGAACAAATTCAACGTTTTGGGTCCCTTTTTAGGTATGTTGAGCTGACGTAACCACATGCTCAAATTAAGTTAAAACCCATTTCATAATTAAGGGCTCATTTAAGGCTAATTTAGTGCCCAATTTCCAAATTGAATGCTTCACTATTTTTTAAAACACCGTGGGTTACGCTAGCTTAAAGTTAAGCTGACGTAACCACATTGTCGAAAAGAGTTAAAACCTATTTCATAATTAAGGGCTCATTTAATGTTAATTTAATGCCCTATTGTCAAATTCAATGCTCCACTATTCAAAAAACAACGTGGGTTACGCTAACTTAACGTTAAGCTTGCGTAACCCACGGTTTTTTTTCAATAGTGGAGCATTCAATTTGGCAAAAGGGCATTCGATTAGCCTCAAATGAACCCTTAATTATAAAATACGTTTTAACTCGATTCGGACATGTGGTTACGTCAGCTTAAGGTTAAGCTAGCGTAACCCACTGTTTTTTTG
This sequence comes from Andricus curvator, assembly GCA_932195095.1. Classification (NCBI taxonomy): domain Eukaryota; kingdom Metazoa; phylum Arthropoda; class Insecta; order Hymenoptera; family Cynipidae; genus Andricus; species Andricus curvator. Next base: position 721,710 of record CAKNYM010053347.1, on the reverse strand, counting down.
AAAAATAGTGGAGTATTAAATTGGGCATTAGGACATTAAATTAGCCTTAAATGAGCCCTTAATCATAAAATACCTTTTAAATCGATTCGAACATGTGGTTATGTCAGCTTAAGGTTAAGCTAGCGTAACCCACGATTTTTTTTTTAAATAGTGGAGTATTAAATTAGGCAGTAGGGCATTAAATTAGCATTAAGTGAGCCCTCAATTATGAAATAAGTTTAAACTCCACTCGACCATGTGGTCACGTCAGCTTAACGTTAAGCTATTGTAACCCTTAGTTTTTTTTTAAATAGTGAAGCATTCCATTTGGCAATATGGCATTGAATTAGCATTAAATGAGCCCATAATTTTAAAATAGGTTTTAACTCAATTGGAACATGTAGTTGAGTCAGCTTAACGTTAAGCTAGCGTAACCGATTGTTTTTTTAAATAGTGGAGTATTAAATTTGGCAATAGGGCATTAAATTAGCATTTCATGTACCATTAATTATCAAAAAGGTGTTAACTCAATTCGAACATGTGGTTACGTCAGCTTAACGTTAAGCAAGCGTAACCCACGGTTTTTTTAAATAGTGGAGTATTAAATTTGGCAATAGGGCATTAAATGAGCCTTAAATGAACCCTTCATTTATGAAATGGTTTTATTTAAATTCGAACATGCGATTACGTCAGCTTAACGTTAAGCTAGCGTAACCCACGGTTTTTTTTAAATAGTGGAGTATTAAGTTTGGCAATAGGGCATTAAATCAGCATTTAATGTGCCCTTAATTATGA
>CAKNYM010053347.1:690081-713514 GCA_932195095.1 Andricus curvator | reverse complement strand
TCAAAAACTGAATTATTTGGTCAAAAATTCTATTATTTTGTTGACAGTTTGATTATTTTGTTAAAAATTCAAATATTTCGTTAAGGCCGTCTTTTGTTGGACGAAAATTTAACTGTTCTGTTAAAAATTCAACTTTTCTGGTTGAAAATTCAACTGTCTTCTAAACAATTCGTCTTTTTTCTTGAAAATTCATCTATTTGGTTCACTCACTTATTGAGAAAACATCTCGAATGGATTTCTCATGTTTTGTTCGCTTACTCCTCAAATTTTCCACGTTTTTAATTACCCTTATTCGTGATTACTAAAACTGAATGGGTTATTTTGAGGAAGAAAGAAATCATGTTGAGCGAAAATCTTAAGAAATTGTTCAAGAGCATATCGAGAAAATCTCAGGGACCAAGGAAGGTCCTTGGCAGCGTGAATGAAGTCGAGATTTCGGACTGAATGACGAAACGAAAAGAGTCTTGGTTTCGAATGGATTCCCTCTTGCCTCTTTTTCTCCTTTCGGTTTCTAACGCACACCCAAGATGCTCGAATCTCCATCTTCTTTTCACAAGCAAGCTTGTTCACTGATGTCTGCCTCCTTCAAAGAGAAATAAGCACTTTGGCCTTCTTTCACTAGCTTCTCTTTACAAAGTCAATTTTCCTTTCCAGGAAAAATAACAAAAACTTTTTTGTAATTTGCATTATTATAAACATTGAAAAACATCGAAATATCAAGATATTCAAAATAAATGTAATACTAGCTTAAGGCATTCAAAAGCTACCAGTGTTGGGTGCAAACTCGAACTTAAAAAGTTGCATGATTGTTCTCAAATTCTGATTTCATAATCTCGTAGTCTCATTTTATTCTTTCGTACTCTCTGTATAAGCATGTCCCCACTCCTTCAAAATCAGACGCGAGTACACTGCCCCTTGCGGTGGCGTCCTCAACTATCTTTACGAATTTCATTTCTTAAATTTGAAGATTAAATTTTCATCATTTTAGTTTTATTCATCTTTTTTTGCCTTTCTTGAGACTCAATGTCGGCGCTCTCTTGCGCTGGCGTCCTCAACTATCCTTACGAATTTCATTTCTTGAATTTGAAGATTAAATTTTCATCATTTTAGTTTTATTCATATTTTTTTGTCTTTCTTGAGACTCAATGTCAGCGCTCTCTTGCGGTGGCGTCCTCAACAATCCTTACGAATTTCATTTCTTGAATTTGAACATTAAATTTTTATCATTTTAGTTTTACTCATATTTTTTTGTCTTTCTTGAGACTCAATATCAGCGCTCTCTTGCGGAGGCGTCCTTAACTAAGGCCATTCAGAAAGTACGTCACGCTGTTTTGAAAACTTTTCCCTCCCCTTCTTCGTCAGAACAAAAAACAAACAAAAAACACATGAATTTTCAAAGCAAAGCAATTAATTTTCTACCAAAAGGAATTTTTTAAATAAGAGGTTAAATACTTTAGAAAACAGTTGAATTCCAGAACCAAAACGATTAATTTTCAGCCAAGAAATGCGATTTTTCGAATAATTTCATTTTCAACAAATAAAGAAACTAATTTTTGATCAAACAGTTGCAGTTAGAACGAAACAGTTGAACCCTTCAAGCAAAGAAGACAATTTGTTAACAAAAAGTTCAATTTTCAACCTTCACAGACGAATTTTTAACCAAATAGTCGAATCATTAAGTCAAAAAGACGAATTTTTTCGAACACATTTGAATTTTCAACTGAGAATTTTTCTACCAAAAGGCATGAATTTTTAAAATAAGAGGTTAAATACTTTAGAAAACAGTTGAATTTCAAAACCAAAAAGATTATTTTTCAGCCAAGAAATGTGATTTTTCGAATAATTTCCGCTTCAACAAATAGAGAAACTAATTTTTGATCAAACAGTTGCATTTAGAACCAAATAGTCGAATCATTAAATCAAAAAGACGAATTTTTTCGAACACATTTGAATTTTCAACTGAGAATTTTTCTAACAAAAAATATAAATTTTCTATCAAGAGGGACGAATTTTCTATTCAAGAAGACAAATTTTGAAACAGAACAGTAGACTTGACGAAAAATATAACTACAAATATAAATTGACAAACAAATAATTAAACTTTCAACTAAGTATTTAAATTTTCAATAAAAAAGATAAATTCTCAACGATAAAAAAAGTCGAATTCGACAAAAAAGAAGAATTCAATTTTCTAAAAAATTGTTGAATTTTCAAATAAAATAATGAATCTTCAAAAAAAAAAAAAAAGAATTGTTACAAAGTTCATAGTAAAAAAATTACATTCCATTCGTGGACAAGTAGTCAAGTTGCAAATTTGTTCATAAAATTGTTTATAAAATAAACAATTATTGTTGCTTGGTAAAGTATCATGAGAAAAGGATTTTCTCAAGTAATTTAAATTTTACTTTGTTGAAAAAAACAAATCTGCCAGTTGAAAATTGAAGAAAACTTGTATTTGCATTTAAACAATTAACAACTGTTATCAGATATGAAAAAATCGTGCATATTATTTATTTTCGACAAAATTTTTTATCAACTTTGTTAAAGAAACGAAGTCTTCAGAGAGTGAAAAAGCTAAGATATGTGTTTATTAAATTTGTTTATAACATTAACAATTATAATTGTTAATGTTATACATTTTTTTAAATCCAAAGTATACTTTGGATTTTAAAATCTTTCAAATAATTTAAAATGAATTGGAAAAATCCAATATATTCCATTTATTACAGTAAAATTGTGATGAACTGGGAAGAATTCAAAGAAATTCATGAGAATTTAGAAAGCATTTTAAAGAATTCAAAAAAATTTGGAAAGAATAATTAGAATTCAAAGTGAATTCAAATTAAATTGAAAAAATATATATAAAATAAAGAATTTAGGATGAATTAAAAAGAATACCAGATGAATTTCAAATGAATTTTATAAATTAGTTAAATATAAAATATTCCAATGATTTCAGTAAAATTAGAGTGAATTTAGAAGAATTCAAGGGAATTTAGGAGAATAAAGAAAAATTCAAGAGAAGTTAAAGGATTTAGGAGGTTTCAGGACAAATTAATAGGAATTCAGGATGAATTCCAAATGATTTTAAATGGATTTAGAAGAATTCTAAGGAATTCAAGAGAATTCAGAAAGAATACAAAAAGTCAAGAGAAGTAAAAAATTTTTCAATGATTCAGGTCAAATTAATAAGAATTCAGGATGAACTCCAAATAAATTGAAAAAATCCTAAATATTCCATGTATTTCAGTTTTATGGTGAATTTATAAGAATTCAAGGACATTCAAGAAATTTTGAAAGAATTGAAAAAAAATTAAAAGAATTCGGGAGGAATAATTATGATTCTAGATGCATTCCAAATTAATTCAAATAAAGGAAACAAATGTTAAATCTAAAATATTCAGGGTGAATTCCAAATGAATTCAAATTAATTGAACCAATTTTGTTAAATATAAAATATACAATTAATTTTAGTGGAATTAGAGTGGAGTTAAATGACATCAAAGGAATTCAGGAGAATTGAGTGAGAAAAAAATTGAAGAGAATTGAAAGAATCTAAAAGGGCTCCGGATAAATTAATAAGACTTCAGAATGAATGATTAAAAATTCAGGGTGAATACCATTGATTTTAGTAAAATTAGAGTGAATTAATAAGAATACAAGAGAATTCAAGAGAATTCAGAAAGAAACAAAAGAAATTCAAGAGAAGTTACAGAATTTAAAAGGATTTAGGATAAATAATTAAGAATTTAGGGTGAATTCCAAATGAGTTAGAAAAATTCCAAAATATACTATTGATTTCAGTAAAATTAGAGCAAATTCACAAGGATTCAAAGGAATTCAAGAGAATTCAGGAAAAATGAAAAATAAATCAAGAGAAGTTAAAGAATTTAAAAGGATTCACGATAAATGAATAAGAATTAAAGGAAATTCAAGAAATTAAAGAAAAATTTAAAAAAATTAAAAGGAATTCAGGATAAATAATTAGAATTCAGGGTGAATTCCAAATCAACTGAAAAAATACAAAACATACCATTGGTGTCAGTAAAATTAGAGTGAATTTAGAAGAATTCAAGTACTCTAAGAGAATTCAGGAAGAATGAAGAAAAAGTCCAGAGAAGTCAAAGAATTTAATACGATTCAGGATAAATTGAGAAGAATTCAGGATAAATTCTAAATTAAATCAAATGAATGAAACAAATTTTTTTAAATATAAAATATTTCATTAATTTTAGTAAAATGAGAGGGAATTTAGAAGAATTCAAAGGAATTGAAGAGGATTCAGAGATAAAAAAAATTCACGAGACTTTAAAGAATCTAAAAGGAAATTAATTGAACAAATTTAGTTAAATCTACAACATTCCATTGATTTCAGTAGAATTAGAGCGAATTGAGAAAAATACAAGAAAATTGAAGAGAATTCAGGAAGCAAATAATTCAAGAGAAGATGAAGAATTTAAAAGGATTCAGGACAAATTAATAAGAATTCGGGGCGAGTTTCAAATAAATTAAAATAAACTGAAAACAAAATTCAAAATATTCCATGTATTTCAGTAAATTTATAGTGAATTTAGAAGAATTAAAGGAAATTCAAGATGACTACGAGAGAATTAAACAAAAAATTTCAATCCAGGATAAATAATTAGAATTCAGAGTGGACTCCAAATGGATTTAAAAAATCAAAAACGTTCTATTCTTTCCAGTAAAATTAGAGTTAATTTAGGAGAATTCAAGGTAATTCAAGAGTATTCAGGGAAGTTAAGGAAAAGTTCAAGAGAAGTGAAAAAATTAATTCGGATTCAGGATCAATTAAGAAGAATTCAGGGTACATTTCAAATTAATTCAAATGAATGATACACATTTTTTTAAATCCAAAATATTCTATTGATTTCACTGAAAATAGAGTGAATTTATAAGAATTGAGAGGAATTCAAGAGAATTCAGAGAAAAAAGATTAGAGAGTTCAAAGAATCTAAAAGGATTGAAGGATAAATTAATAAGAATTCAGGGTGAATTTCAAATAAATTAAAATAAATTGAAAAAAAAATTCAAAATATTCCATTTATTTCAGTAAATTTATAGTGAATTTAGAAGAATTAAAGGAAAAGAGAGATGACTGAAAGAGAATTAAAAAGAAAATTTAATTCAGGATAAATAATTAGAATTTAGGGTGAAATCCAAATGAATTTAAAAAAGTCAAAAATGTTCTATTGTTTCTAGTAAAATTAGACTGAATTTTAAAGAATTCAAGTTAATTCAAGAGAATTCAGGAATAGTAAGAAAAATTTTGAGAGAAGTCAAAGAATTAATTAGGATTCAGGATGAATTGAGAAGAATTCAAGATAAATGCCAAATTCATTCAAACGAATGATACCAATTTTTTTTAAATCTAAAATATTCCATTGATTTCACTAAAACTAGAGTAAATTTATAAGAATCGAAAGGAATTCAAGAGAATTCAGAGGAAAAAAATTGAAGAGAGTTCAAAGAATCTAAAAGGATTCATGATAAATTAATAAGAATTCAGGGTGAATTTCAAATAAATTAAAATAAACTGAAAAGAAAATTCAAAAGACTCCATTTATTTCAGTAAACTTATAGTGAATTTAGAAGAATTAAAGGAAATTCAAGATGACTAAAAGAGAATTAAAAAAAAAAATTTTATCCAGGATAAATAATTAGAATTCAGGGTGAAATCCAAATGAATTAAAAAAGTTAAAAATGTTCTATTTTTTCCAGAAAAATTAGAGTGAATTTAGAAGAATTCAAGGTAATTCAAGAGAATTCAAGAGAATTCAGGAAGATGAGGAAAAATTTCGAGAGAATTCAAAGAATTAATTAGGATTCAGGATCAATTAAGAAGAATTCAGGATAAATTTAAAATTAATTCAAATGAATGATACAAATTTTTTTTTAATCTGGAATATTCTATTGATTTCACTAAAACTAGAGTGAATTTATAAGAATTGAGAGGAATTCAAGAGAATTCAGAGACAAGAAATTAAAGAGATTTCAAAGAATCTAAAAGGGTTCAGGATAAATTAATAAGGTTTCAGGATTAATAAATAATAATGCTGGGTGTATACGGAATATACAATATTTTCTTGATGCAAGAAAATATTTCTTGTCTCAAGAAAATATACTGGATTGAAAAAACTTATTTTTTTTTTTAGTCCATTTTCTTGAAAAAAGCCAAATTTTCTTAGCTCATAAAAATATTGTCTCGTCCGTATTCGTACCGACATTTTCTTGATTCAATGGTCATTTTTTTCAGACTATAATTAGTCAAGAAAATATATTTTTTTAATATTGTATCGACCGTATTCATACCGACATTTTCTAGATTCAATGCTAATTTTTTCCAGACTATAATTAGTCAAGAAAATCTTTTTTTCCAAATATTGTATCGACCGTATTCGTAAAGACATTTTCTTGATTCAATTCTAATTTTTTTCATACTATAATTAGTCAAGAAAATTTTTTTTCCAAATATTGTGTGGACCGTATTCGTACCGACATTTTCATGATTCAATGCTTATTTTTTTCAGACTATAATTCGTCGAAAGAATATTTTTTTCCAAATATTGTATCGACCGTATTCAATGCTAATTTTTTTCAGACTATAATTAGGCAAGAACATTTTTTTCCAAATATTGTATGGACCGTATTCGTGCCGAAATTTTCTTGTTTCAATGATAATTTTTTTCAGATTATAATTAGTCGAAAAAATATTTTTTTCCCAAATATTGTATCGACCGTATTCAATGTTAATTTTTTTCAGACTATAATTAGTCAAGAAATTTTTTTTCAAAATATTGTATGGACCGTATTTGTACCGACATTTTCTTGAATCAATGCTAATTTTTTTCGGACAATAATTAGTCAAGAAAATATTTTTTTCCACACTGTGCGCCGGCGCAATTAGTCTTTAAATTTCAAATCGCAACGACAACTGCATTAAATTGTCTTCTATTAAAAGTGTCATGGCCACTTTGTAGCGCGAAAAGTGGGAGCGGGGAGAGTGGGTCCCGAACGCCTTCTTGACACGAGCTGATGCGGATATGCGTTTTATACACATTACACATGTTTGTGTGCAACCTTGGTGTATGCAACCAAAGTTAAGCCGAATGTATGAGAAGTGCGATTGGAAAATCGCTGACCCTGTGACTCAATTATAATCGCTATTTCTGGAAAGCACGAATTTTACTCTGCATTAAACTTTTTGCTGCTCCTAAGACCAATTTTATTATACTCGCCTGAAAAATCACCAATGAAACGAAACTGCAAAGTTGACTCACTTGTGTGATAAGTCTGCGCAATCTAGAAAATTATTAACTGAGCGCGGACTCGAACCCCTGATTTCGGTAAATGTCGGAAACAGCAATCTTAGACTGGAACTGGCCCGGCCTATTTATACTGAGAATCCCTAATCTCGCTGTTCATTCTAAAAGTAATTTTCTGAAGTCTAAACAATTTATTATTCAGCTTATAAACCTATAGATTGTATAAAATTTTCCTAAAATGTATTGCCAAGTCCATTTTTTCTCTAATCACTTTTTGAATATAAAGTCACGATAATCACTTTTTTAAATAAAAAGATCACTTTAGTCACTTATTTCAATAAACTAGGGTCTATATTAATTCAACTTTATCATTATTTCTGCATTTTTTTAAATTCTTTTTAATTCACTTTGGATTCTTATGAATTTTATCAGATTCTTATTCAGTAAATTCTATTCGCCCCCACTTATCTGAATTCAATTCAAATTTTCTTTGATTCTTAAAATTTTGTTTTTTTCTCTTGAATTATTTTTAATTCATCTTGAATTCATATGAGTTTAGGCAACTTCTCTTCAATTCCCTTGGATTGATCTAAATTTAATCCAATTTTACTGAAATCCTTAAATATTTGGGATTTTTCTCCACTCATTCTAATTTACCTGAAATTCACTCTTAATTTTTATTAATTCAGCCAGAATCCTTTATATTCTTTGAATTCTCTTGAATTCCCTTGAATTCCTACAAATTTATTTGAATTTTACTGAAATCAATAGAATATTTTGGTTTTTTCAGTTCATTTGTATTTCACCCTGAATACATTCATATTACTTTAACCTTAATTATTTTAATTCTCTTTAATTCTTACAAATTTTTTGAATTCCCTCGAGTTTTTCTTCATTCTCTCTGAATTCTCTTGAAATCCCTTGAATTGTTCTAAATTCATTATAATTTCACTGAAATCAATAGAATATTTTAGATTTAAGAAAATTGGTTCAATCCTTTTAAATTCTCTGAATTCTCTTGAATTTTTCTTAATTCTTTCTGAACTCTCTTGAATTCTCTCGAATTCTTCTCAAGTCATTCTTATTTTATTGAAATCAATGCAATATTTTAGATTACAATTTTTTTTCAATTCATTTGAAATTCATTTGCAATTCATCCGGAATTCTTATTAATTTATCCTGAATCTTTTTAAATTCTTTGAAGTCCCTTGACTTGTTCGTCTTTCTCCCTAAATTCCCCATGAATTCTCTTGAATTCCCTTGAATTGATCTAAATTCAATCCAATTTTACTGAAACCAATTAAATATTTTGGATTTTTTCAACTCGTTCTAATTCACTTGAAATTAATTCTCAATTCCTATGAATTTAGCCAGAATCCATCATATTCATTAAATTCTCTTGATTTTTTGTATTCTTTTTGAATTCTCTTGAATTCCTAGACATTTATTCCAATTTTACTGAAATCAATAGAATATATATTTTTTTTTTCAGTTCACTTGTATTTCACCCTAAATACATTCATATTAATTCATCCCTAATTATTTTAGTTCTCTGAATCCTATTAAATTTTTTGAATTCCCTTGAAGTTTTCTTCATTCTCTCTGAATTCTCTTGAACTCCCTTGAATTGTTATAAATTCTTTCTAATTTTACTGAAATCAATAGAATATTTTAAACTTAAAAAAATTGGTTCAATCCTTTTAAATTCTCTGAATTCTTTTGAAATTTCTCGAATTCTTCTGAAGTCGTTATTATTTTATTGAAATCAATGCAATATTTTAGATTAAAAAAATTGTATTCAATTTATTTGAATTCATTTGCAATTCATCCGGAATTCTGATCAATTTATCCTGAATCCTTTCAAATTCTTTGAACTCCCTTGAATTTTTCTTCTTTCTCCCTGAATTCTCCATGAATTCTCTTTAATTACCTTGAATTCTTCTCAATTCTCTCCAATTTTACTAAAATCGATGGAATATTTTCAATTTTTTTCAATTTATTTGAATTCATTTGGAATTCACCCTGAATTCTAATAAATTTATCCTGAACTATGTCGATGTTTTTTTAATTCTCCCAAAATTTTCTTGAATTCCCTTAAATTCTTTTAAATTCACTACAAATTTACCGAATTATATTGAATATTTTGGATTTTTTTCAATTCATTTTAAGGTTTTTTGAATTCCCCCTGAATTCTTATTAATTTCCTGATTTCTTTTAAAATTCTTTGACATTCTCTTGAATTTTAAGAGTACTCATTGTATTCTTTTGAATTCACTTAAATTCTTCTAAATCCACTCAATTTACTGAATTCCTCTTGTTTTTTTTTCAATTCGCCTTGAATTATTAGGCATTTCATCAAATTCTTTCGAATTTACTTTTTTCTAAATACACTTTAAATTTAATGAATTAAATACATTTTTTAAATATTTTCGAATTCAATGCACTTGAATTTTTATGAATCTCATCTAATTCTTCTCATTTCCCTCAAATTCTTAAACGATTTTAACGGATTTTAGAGTATTTTAAAAAACTATGATAGCAAATCACAAAAAAAATCCCTTCGATGTAATATTTTTAATATTTAATGACACTATTTTCCTACTACACTCAACTCCTGATATAAGAACGGGTGCGGGCAAGGCTTGCAGTGGCCTTGATTTTAAGTCGAGGAAATGCAAAAGTGAACAGGCAGAGCCGCATTAACCAGTTCTGTTGGATTTGGACGCATGACGCAACCTGATCCGACTAATGCGTCAAGTGTGGTCCTCATTCTGTTTGTCACGCTTGACTGAGCACCGCCTTTTCCTCGGTTCCGCGGCTCTCCTCATCATGAAACTGCCAAGGACATTAAATCTAGGAATATCGTAAACAGGGAGTTCTTATATCGGGAGTTGAGTTTATTTTTCAAAATTTATGCTACTATTAACACTTCTTTGAATTACTCAAATGATTCCGAGGCCTGGATAGGAGAACCATTGAAGAATTGAAAATTCATCATTATCAGAAATTCTAAAATTGAAAATCATTAAGAAAATGCCAAAATTATGAGTCAGATTCTAATTGAGTACCAAATACCACGTTCAAGATATTGAAAAAGTTAAATAACATATGACAGGACGTTGGTAAATTATGGAAAGGAATAACTGAATTTGATTCTCAAATAGTGGTTTTTAATCTGCTTTCCAACAGGAGTTTGCAAATTTATGATCTGCTGAACGGATTTTAAATTAGTCTACAATTAACCTTCATAGGCAACAGGAAACGGAGATTAAAATTTTGATTATATATAGATATTTTGAATTCAATTCAGATCGTTTCCCCCTGCAAGAAAGTTTTGAAATTGCAAATTAAAAAAAAACATGGTGCAATTGCGTTTTTTTTGTTTGCCACTCTAAAAAAAGTACAAAGAGAGATACCTCTATCGGAATGTAAACATGACCCGATTAAAAATTGCCAGTGTCTCTCACAGGCGATTTCACGGTTGAAGGAATAAAAAATAGGGCTCGAGAAATTCAGAATTCGGGGTCACCTTTTTTTTATTCAAAGATTGAAAAATGAGGCAACTTCATTTTTCAGACTACTATACTGGGGACTTTACTTTTAGTCCGATATTTTTCAGGAATGATTCAAATTTTCCATCCTGAAATGTAGATGTGCATTACAAAATAATTTTTTTTTATTAGTAGATAAAAAATGAGAAAAATGGGAACATTTCTTTTTTTAGCCCACTATGCAGGAATCTTTTCTTTTGGATCGATTGTCTTCAAAGATGGCTCAAATCAAAGGTCTTGGCATGTGGATGCAGAATGAAAAATTTACGTTTCTATGTCATTCTGATGTTTTCTTTTTCAATACAAAGTTGAAAAATAAGAGGAATTAGGAAATTTCGTTTTTTAGACGACTATGCTTGAAGCTTTTCTATTAGTCGGGTATTTTTCGCAAATGGCGAAAGTATTGTTTTTTTTTTATAATTAGTGAGTAAAAAATTAAAAGATTCCGTTTTTAGATCACTATGCTATTGAAAGTCTTCACATGTTCATTAAAAATATAAAAAATTTTATGTTACGATTTTTTTTTTGCTATGAGAGGTTGAAAAATAAGAAAAATGAAGACATTTCATTTTTTAGACCACTATATGCTACAAGCTTTTAAATTAGTCTGTTATTTCGGGGATCGGTCAAATTCAAAAAAATCAAATTCAAGAAACCTCGCCTTTTTTCGTTTAAATGCGATCTGAAATTATAGAAACCAAACAGAAAATCTAACTTTTTTTCATTGAAAAATAATGATATTTAATTGAAAAGTCTACTACTATATTTTAAAAATCAAAATTCATCTTTTTTCTTTGAAAATTCTGCTATTTGGTTGAAGATTGAACTATTTTGTTCAAAATTCGTTTATTTATAGTAGAAAAATCATTGTTTTTAGTTGCAACTTCAATTATTTAGTGGAAAATTTATGTATTTCATTGGAAATTCGTCTTTTTTAGTTAATTGAAAATTCAACTAATTGGTTGTAAATGGAACTACTTTGTGAAACATTCATTTCATTAGTTGAAGGCCCATCTGTTTGCTTAAAAATTTAACTATTTTTTTCAAAATTCGTTTTTTTGTTGGAAACTAATTTTTAAAACTGCAGATTTAACTATTACATTTTTGGTAACAAATTTATCGTTTTTAGTTTAAAAATCAACTAATTGGTTGAAAATTAACTCTTCTGTTGAAAAATAATATTTTTGTGTTGAAAATTTAACTTTTTTGTTGAAAATCCATCTTTTCGAGTCGAAAATTCTATTATTTCGTAGAAAATTAAACTACTTTTTAAATGTTAAACTGCTTTGTTGAAAATTCATTTTATTAGTTAAACGTTTAATATCTTTTGTTGAAAATTTAACTATTTTGTTGGCAATTCGTTTTTTTAGTTGAAAATCAATTTTTTGAATTTAAAATTTAACTTCTATATTTCTTGTTCAAAATTAAACGTTTTTAATTCAAAAATTAAACTATTTGATTGAAAATGATCTTTTTGTTGAAAATTCATATTTTCATATTTAAAAATTTTACTGTTTTGCAGAAAATTGGTCTTTTTGGCTAAAAAAATTCAACTTTTTGGTTAAGAATTTGTTTTTTTGGGTTGAATAATCTATTTTTTTGGTAGAAAATTAAGCTATTTCGTTGAAAAATAACTGCTTTGTTGAAAATTAACAATTTTTTAATCTTGCTACTAAAAAATGTTTTTTGGTTGAACGTTAAACTCTTTTGTTGAAAATGGATCTTTTTGGTTTGAAAATTCATCTTTTTGGATAGAAAATTCGTCGTTTTTAATTAAAATTTATCTTTTTCAAACAAATTAATTTTTCTATTTGTTAAATTATGGATTTTCCTGTTGAAAATTCAACTGTTTTGTTGAAAATCCATCTTTTCGAGTCGAAAATTCTATTATTTCGTAGAAAATTAAACTACTTGTTAAAAGTTAAACAGCTTTGTTGAAAATTCATTTTATTAGTTAAAGGTTTCATATCTTTTGTTGAAAATTTAACTAATTTGTTGACAATTCGTTTCTTTAGTTTAAAATCAATTTTTTGAAGTACAAATTCAACTTCTATATTTCTTGTTCAAAATTAAAAGTTTTTAATTTAAAAATTAAACTATTTGATTGAAAATGATCTTTTTTGTTGAAAATTCATATTTAAAAATTTTACTGTTTTGCAGAAAATTCGTCTTTTTGGCTAAAAAAAATCAACTTTTTGGTTAAAAATTCGTCTTTTTGGGTTCAAAAATCTATTGTTTTGGTAGAAAATTAAACTATTTGGTTGAAAAATAACTGCTTTGTTGAAAATTAACAATTTGGTTGACAATTTTTTAATCTTGCTACTAAAAAATGTTTTTTGGTTGAACGTTAAACTCTTTTGTTGAAAATGGATCTTTTTGGTTTGAAAATTCATCTTTTTGGATAGAAAATTCGTCGTTTTGAATTAAAATTTATCTTTTTCAAACGAATTAATTTTTCTATTTGTTAAATTATGGATTTTCCTGTTGAAAATTCAACTGTTTTGTTGAAAATCCATCTTTTCGAGTCGAAAATTCTATTATTTCGTAGAAAATTAAACTACTTGTTAAAAGTTAAACTGCTTTGTTGAAAATTTATTTTATTAGTTAAAGGTTTCATATCTTTTGTTGAAAATTTAACTATTTTGTTGACAATTCGTTTCTTTAGTTGAAAATCAATTTTTCCAAGTACAAATTCAACTTCTATATTTCTTATTCAAAATTAAACGTTTTTAATTTTAAAATTAAACTATTTGATTGAAAATGATATTTTTTGTTGAAAATTCATATTTTCATATTTAAAATGTTTACTGTTTTGTAGAAAATTCGTCTTTTTGGCTAAAAAAATTCAAATTTTTTTTTTAAATTTGTCTTTTTGGGTTGAAAATTCTATTGTTTTGGTAGAAAATTAAACTATTTGGTTTAAAAATAACTGCTTTGTTGAAAATTAACAATTTGGTTGCAAATTTTTTACTCTTGTTACTAAAAAATGTTTTTTGGTTGAACGTTACTCTTTTGTTGAAAATGGATTTTTTTTTTGTTTGAAAATTCATCTTTTTTGGTAGAAATTTTATCCTTCTTTTTTGTTGAAGATTTGTAATTTTCGGACGAAAATTTGACAGTTTTGTTAAGCATTCATTTTTTTTTATAGAAAATTCGTCTTTTTGGTTGAAAGATTGAACTATTTGGTTAAAATTGCAACCGCCTGTCGCTGAAGTTTGATGTTTTTTGTTTGAAAATTTTCAAAAAGTCATTTTTTTCAAATATTCAACTGTTTTTTTGAAAATTCGTCTTTTTGGATAGAAAATTCGTCGTTTTGAATTAAAGTTTATCTTTTTCAAACAAATTAATTTTTCTATTTGTTAAATTATGGATTTTTCTGTTGAAAATTCAACTGTTTTGTAAAAAATTCGTCTATGTGACTTAAAAATTCAACTGGTTCATTGCAAATTTTTCTTTTTGTGTTGTTGAAGACTCATCATTTTATTTTTTCATTTATTTGTTTAGTTGACAATTTGACAATTTTGTTTAAAAATTGTTTTTATTTATTGAGAATTACTTTTGAACTGAAAATGTAACTATTAAGTTTTTGATTGAAATTAGATATTTTAAAATTGTAATTAAAAATCAACTATTTGGTTGAAAAGTCATCCTTTTTGGTTAAAAATGCAACTGTTTAGTTGAAAATTAATCTGTCTTGATTGAGGATTCAACTTTTTTGTTTGAAATTCGTATTTTTTAGTTGAAAAATCAACTACTTGATTTAAAGGTGAACTACATATATATAAAAGTGTTTATTTGATAAATTTGTCTAAGATAATTGTTTATAACAATTACAAATGTAATCTCTCACTATTTACTTGTATTAAAACAATAATTTCACCAAATTCCACAAGAATATCGAGATAAGAAATGCTTCCAAATCAAAATACAATAAAAAATAATTTTTTTCATCAATTTGTTTATAAAAATTTAGGAACTGATGGAACTTCATCCACAATATCACAATCTGTTCAGAAAATGTAAATTCACTAATTATATACCTTTTCGAGAAAATATCAACGGATAAAGCAAAGCAAGTAGCAAAAATATAAGAAATCATGCTTTTTTGGCATTTTTCAACCTAAATAACAATTTGAAAAAACTTTATTTCATAAATCGGCTCAACAAAGTTTTTCAGGATTTAATTGGCTTAAATTTTAAAAAATAGCGAAATCGGGAAAGAAGTGTAGCGTAGTGACATTAGAGAACCAGACCGGTAATCTATTATGCAGACCTCAGTTCGAATCCCAGCGGAGCCAGAGAAGATTTTTTTCACAACTTAAAAACAAAAACTCAATATAAAAAAAATATTGTTTCAGGACCGTGTAGAGAAAAACGACAAATATAATTTATAATGAAGAAATGTAGACTCTGAAACTTTTTGAACCCCAATTTCCTATTTCGCCGCACTGTACAGCGCGATATATGATGTAATTTGCCACTTTTCGTCCGGCCATAATTGAAACTCGGCCCGTTTCGCAGAACGCACTCAAATATGAAAGAGAGATTATGCGATTACGAATCTTAAATTTCGGCTACGTGAGAAAAAGAACGAAAATTCTTCATCAGAAAGCAAACGTGAAAGAAACTTGTGTCTTGCCCTTGCTTTCGCTCTTATTATATCAGGGATCACAGCGCAAAAGAAACTTAAAAAAGGGAAATAGGATAATTTTTTCACAAAAAGGGGGAAAATAGGGGAAATATTAATCATTCATTTATACATGAAGAAAAAAAGAAACAATTTTTCATACGCAATTGTATGGTTATTAAATAATGTTAAATAATTCTTTAATGACTTCTTTCATCAAAGAATTTATTTACACAAATTAGATATAGTTACAAGGAAATGATCAGAGTTATAATATTTTTTTAAATTCATAAATTCTAAAAACTACTTTTTTCGAAATTGTTGTTCTATGGATTTAGATGTTTATTTATAAAATTCTCATGTTCAAATCAAGAGTTAGAAATTTAAGAAAAATCCACTGCTGAAAACTCAATGTTCAGTTTTCTTTTATTTTCAATTTTCTCCAATATTTTAACAGTTTAAATTCAATTTTCTTCAACTTCCAAGAATAGTATTTTCTTCAATTTTCAACAGTTAAAAATTCAATTTTCTCAAATTTTCAACAGGTTAAAAATTCAATTATCAATTTTACTCAATTCTCACCAATTGAATTTTCGTCTGCTGAAAATTCAGTTATAATTTTTCTGCCATTTTCAACAGTTAAAAATTCAATTTTCAACAGTTGGATTTTCTATTGTTGAAAATTTAATTATCAATTTTCTTCAATTTCCAACAATTGAATTATTGTTTGTTGAAAATTCAATTATCAACTTTCTACAATTTTTAACAGTTGACAATTCAATTTTTTTATTTTAAGCAATTGAATTTTCCTATATTGAAAATTCACTTTCAGTTTTCTGAAATTTTCAACTGTTGAAAATTCAATTACGAATTTTCTTCAATTCTTCAATTCAAGTTGAAAATTAAATATTCTCCAATTTTAAACAGTTAAAAATTCAATTATCAATTTTATTCAATTTTCACCAATTGAATTTTCGTCTGTTGAAAATTCAGTTATAAATTTTCTGCCATTTTCAACAGTTAAAAATTCAATTTTCTTCAATTTTCTACTGTCGAAAACGTTATTATCAATTTTCTTCAATTTTCAATAATTGAATTTTTGTTTGTTTGAAAATTCAATTATCAAATTTCTACAATTTTTAACAGTTGATAATTCAATTTTATTTTATTTTAAGAAATTGAACTTTCCTCTATTGAAAATTCAATTTCAATTTTCTGAAATTTTCAACTGTTGAAAATTCAATTACGAATTTTCTTCAATTTTCAACAGTTGAAAATTCAAATTTTCTCAATCTTTCAACAGTTAAAAATTCAATTATCAATTTTATTCAATATTCAACAATTGAATTCCCGTCTTTTGAAAATTCAGTTATAAATTTTCTGCCATTTTCAACAGTTAAAAATTCAATTTTCTTCAATTTTCAACAGTTGAATTTTCTACTGTTGAAAATTTAATTATCAATTTTCATCAATTTTTAACAATTGAATTTTCGTTTGTTGAAAATTCAATTCTCAACTTTCTACAATTTTTAACAGTTGATAATTCAATTTTATTTTATTTTAAACAATCGAATTTTCCTCTATTGAAAATTCAATTTTCAATTTTCTTCACTTTTAAACATTTGAAAATTCAATTGGCAATAGTTGAAAATTCAATTTGCAATAGTTGAAAATTCAATTCTCAATAGTTGAAAATTCAATTTTCAATAGTTAACCATTCAATTTTCAATACATGAAAATTTTTCATTTTTCTTCAATGTTCCACAATTGAATTTTCATCTATTCAAAATTCAAATTTCAATTTTCTTCAAGTTTAAGCCTAAAAATTTTTAATTCAAAAATTAAATTAAAAAGTAAATTTGAACGTTTGTTCAATTTTCAACTGTTGAAAATTAAAGAAAATTCAATGTTAAATTTTCTGTAATTTTCAATCTTCTTCAATTTTCATCAGTAAAATATTCAATTATCAATTTTCTCTAATTTTCAAAAGGTAAGAATTCAATTTTCTCCATTTTTCAATAGTTGAAATTTAATTTTCTTCTATTTTTAACAGCTGATAATGCCATTTTCAATTTTCTTTGAGTTTCAACATTTTAAAATGTAATGTTCAATTCTCTTCTATTTCCAACAATAGAATTTTTAATAATTGAAAATTTAATTTTCTTTCATTCTCAACAGTTGAAAATTCAATTTTCATATTTCTCCAATTTCAACAACAAAATTTTCAAATTCTGAAAATTCAATGATCAGTTTTCTTTAATTTTTAATGGTTGATGATTCAATATAAATTTTTAATTTTCTTCAAGTTTCAACAGTTGAAAATTCATCTTTCACTGGTTTTCAATGTTCAACTACCAGATTTTCATCTGTTGAAAATTACATTTTCAATTTTATTCGATTTTCAACTGTTAAAAGTTCAATTTTAAACTTTTCTTAAATTTACAACATTTTCGTTTCAGTTTTTTCAAATTTTCACAATAGAATATTCAACTGTTGAAAATTCAATTATCAATTTTCTTCAATTTTCAAAAGTTGAATTTTCTACAGTTGAAAATTCAATTTTTAATTTTCTTCGATGTTCAACAATTGAATTTTCATCTGCTGAAAATTCAGTGATCAATTTTCTTTAATCTCCAACCCTTAAAAATTCAATTTTGAATTTTCTTAAATTTCCAACCATTGAAAAGTTAATTTTCAATTTTATTCAATTGTCAACAAGTGAATTTTCAATATAAATCAATTTGAGAAAATTGAATTTTCAAATGCTGAAAATTGAAGAAAAACTGCAAAATTGAATTTTCAAATGTTAAAATTTCAACTGTTCAAAATTGGAGAAAACGGGTCGCCATTATTAAATAATATTTGGCAATTAATTAGTCATTCAATGGATTCTTAGTAGGGAATTTTTAAATTAAAAAAAAAAATTACAACTTCGATCATCACCTTGTTAGTTCGTTGGAAATTCATTCACGGGAATGTAAAAAAGTCCGACAAAAATGAAATTTGTTTAATAAACATACCTTTATATGTTCAATTCAAAAAATAAATAAAAGAAAAAATAATTTTTTTATTGGTGAGATTGAATAATAAAATTTGAGACGCAAGAGTCCCGAGTTTGAATCATGAAATTTAGATTTGCATAAATGACATATTTACGTTTGCTAAGTAAATAAGTAATTTATAGCTAAGTCTCTTCAGTAAACTTCAAGCAAATGCAAGTTGAAATTTTACGATTCAAACTCGAGACTACTTCGCGGCCCGAAATTGCCCGCGTAATTCAAATTCTGTATTCTCAAATGTAGTATATTTGAAGAGAAAATGAGAAAAAAGGAAAGTTTTTAAAAAATAGGAGGAAAAAAAGAGAATTTAAAAAAAAGGGAAAACGCAGGAGAATAGGTTCCCTGTTATATTCTAGAAGGAAGCTCGTGCAATGGAATTCATCCATTTTAGAGCACAGGTTAGACGAGAAATTACAAAAATATGTACATAGAAAAAAAGCGTTACGTAAACGTTATGACGCTGATCAAGAAGGACGTAAACACAAAGTTCCAACCGGTATTGGGTGATCGCGAGTTTCCGCAAGGTCACCAGCCAATCAAAAATCAATCGACGATAGTTTAAAATAGATACGAGAAATACAGGATTTTTATCTCTGAGGGAAGTTGCTCAAGTCATTTTATAATAATAATAATAACATTGATAAGCCATTGATAATATTAATAATATTAATATGTATTAATTAATTAAATTAATTAAATAATATTGATAAATATTAATAATAATAACATTGATAAGCCTCGGTGGCTCCTCTTGAAATTTTCTATGTACCTTTACCGCGGTTCTGGTGGTTCGGATCCCTCCTTAAGCTGTAGGTCCCCCCATCATGCACTTGACTACAACCCAGTTTGAATGATGGGGTAAAAATGAGGCTTTTCTCAATATTTCAAGGCACACGCTCTTATCAGATTACTTGATTGCATTATAATGCGTCCGTGACTGATAATATGTACCGGGACAGCCCCCGGTGAATACAAAAAAAAAAAAATCCAACTCTAACCTAAAATGCCTTCGACATATTGGGCTGTAACCATCTTAAGCCTGAGACGTCAATTAATTGAATAGTAATAATGACATTTGATCCTTTCTTGTGTATTGTTAAAAAGAACAATTGGATGGTGTCGAAATCTTCATTATTGATGTACTTTTTTTCATTTTTATCCGTGGCACCTCCCAACTGTAGTTCGAACGTTAGTTTTAGAGTCGCATGTTCGAACTATGGAGGGATGCGCAACATTTCGTGGTGCTCATTAATCGGTAAATTAATACTAATAATAAAAAGTCAAATAAGATTGAACTATTTTTTTTTAAATTTTATAAATTTATAAATTTTTAAATTTACTTTTTGGTAAAAAATGAACTTTCTTAGTGAAAATTGAACTATTCCATTTTTGGTTGAAAATTTATCGTTTTTAGTTGAAACTACGCCTATTAAAATTATAACTGCTTGGTTAAAAATTGAACTACTTTTATAAAAATTGATTTTATTAGTTGAAGATCCATCTTTTCAGTTGAAAATTTAACTAATTTGTTGAAATTTCGGTTTTTTTTTTGTTAACAATTATTCTCCTTGATTGAAAATCAATTTTTTCAATTGCAAATTTAACTAATCCATTTTTGGTTTAAAATTAAGTTCTTTGTTAAAAATTCATATTTTCGGGTCGAAAATTCAACTGTTTTGTACCAAATTTGTCTTTTTGGCTTAAAATTCAACTGTTTATGTACAAAAATGCAACTGTTTGGTTAAAAATTAATTAATTTTTGTTGGGGATTCAACTATTTTGTTAAAAATTAGTAGTTTTTATTCAATCAACTGTTTTTTATCAAATATTAAAATCTTTTATTATTAAAAATTCAACTTCATGGTTCAAGTTGAACTTCTCTGTTAAAAATTCATTTTTTCATTTAAAATTCATCCTTTTAGTTGACAATTCAACTATTTTGTTGAAAATTGGATTATTTTGGTAAAAATTCAACTATGTTGTTGAAAATTTAATTATTTTGTTGAAAATTGAACTAATTTGTTGAATATTCGTCTTTTTGGATAGAAGATTCGTCCTGTGGGGCTAAAAATTTAAGTATTTGGTTCAAAGAGTATCTTCACATGTCGAAAATTAAACTATGTTGTTACAAATTGAAATAATTTGTTAAAAGGTCATATTGCAAATTCATCTCTCTTTGTAGAAAATTAATCTTTTTCCTGTTGAAAATCAATTTTTGCAACTGAAAATTAAACTATTTAATTTTTCGTTGAAAATTGATCTTTTTTAGTTTAAAGTTTGAGTAATAGGTTAAAAATGAACTTTTTTGTCAAAAAATCAACTTTTTTGTAGAAAATTCGTCTTTTTAGCTTAAAATTCTACTATTTGATTGAAAATTAACTTTTTCGTTGACAATTACATTTTTGGTTGGGAATTCTTCTAGAGTCTTCTAGATAATTCACCTGATTGATTTGAAAATTTAGCAATTTGGTTGAATTTTTTCTTCTCTTCCGACTGACAAATCTTTCCTAGTTGAAATTTTAACTCTTTCGTGGAAAACTCGTCTTTTTGGTTTTGGAAATTTTATCCTGTTTGGTTGAAAATGAAACTGATTGAAAGTTTAAAAATTTAAAAATTAAAAAAATATTCTAAATTTATAAAAATTTTAAAAAGTTAAAAAGTAAACTGTTTTGGTTGACGATTTAACAATTTTGTTCAAAATTTATTCTTTTTGGTTAAATTCGACTTTTTTTTATTCAAAATAAAGATATTTTTTGGTTGACATATCAACTGCATATTAAATTTTTCGTTGAGAATCCATTTTTTTGTTAAATTTGATTATTTTTTATTTAACATTAAAATCTGTTTTTGGTTGAAATAATTATTATATTTTTCTTTGAGAATAATCCTGTTTTGATTTAACATTCAAGTGCTTGGCTAAAAGCTGAAAATCTTTGTTAAAAATTCTTATTTTGTTGTTGTTGAAGATACATCATTTTAGTTGATGATTCAACTATCTTGTTGAAAATTTAATTATTTTATTAAAAATCTAACTATTTTGTTAATAATTCCAATATTTGAATAATTACTGGGAACTGGAAATAGTTAAGAAAATTTGTTTGAAAATTTAAATGTTTTATTAAACATTTGTCTTCTGGGATAAAAAATTCGTCCTTCTGGAATGAAAATTCAACTGTCTTCTAAAAAATTCGTGTTTTCGGTTTAAAAATTCTACTATTTGGTTGAAAGTTCATATTAACAGGTCTAAAATTCAGCTCTGTGGTTAAAAATTCAACTAATTTGTTGAATATTCAATTATTTTGTTGAAAATTCAACTAATTTGTTTAAAAAATTATCTTCTTTGTTCGAAAATTCAACTGCTGTGTTGAAAATTTGTCTTCTACGATTGAAAATACATCTTTTTTGGATTGAAAATTCATCCCTTCTGGTGGATAAGTTCTAGGTTTGAAGATTCACCTTTCTTGGATAGAAGTTTAACTTTCCGCTAAAAAATTCGTCTGTTAGTCTCAAAAGTTCAACTATTTACTTGTAAACGCAACTGTTTTGTCTAAAATTATTTTTTTTATTTTTTGAAAATTTCACTATTTGGTTGGTCCACTAGTTGGTTCATTATATGGACAACAAAGTACTTATATATTTTTTGTTTGTTTCAACGAAATATTTTGGTAGTTGAAAAATTTGGTTGATTCAAGAAAAAAAATGTGTTTGGATCAATCAAATATTTTGTTGAATCACCAAAATTTTTTTCATTCATTCAAATTATCATTTGTATACAAAAAAAAACAGTTTTTTGGAAGACGAAAATTTGTTTTCTGAGTGTGGCTCGACACGAAATCCAGCATGCGTGATAGCGTGGTAGGCGTAGATTTTTCGGTTGCGTGGCTCGACTCTCGAGCATTGGTTGAGA
This sequence comes from Andricus curvator, assembly GCA_932195095.1. Taxonomy (NCBI): domain Eukaryota; kingdom Metazoa; phylum Arthropoda; class Insecta; order Hymenoptera; family Cynipidae; genus Andricus; species Andricus curvator. Next base: position 691,087 of record CAKNYM010053347.1, on the reverse strand, counting down.
AGAGAAAGGCTCATGTGGCTGCCTACAAGCGGACTACTACCACGGACAGCTCCTAGAAGGCCGACGGAATTTAATGTCAAGTATAGAATCGGATAGGAGAGCTCGAGGCGCATTGGAGCGAACCAATGGCGCAAAACCGTCCCGCGCGTCCCGTTTCTGGAAAATACATTAATTTCGCAATTACGTAACCGCAGCGCCGATCGCCGCCGCGCCGGAGAGGCGTCACGAGGCGCTCTCCCCGCGACTCGAGACTCAATTCTCTACTATCTAATCTCTGCACTTTTGACTGCCATCTTGTATAATGCGACCCGTATTCGACGAATTTTCACAGACCAATTCACAGCCATTCAGACGCCGCGTGCTACATTTTTTTTTAATGTTGCGATTCCTGATTCATCCCAACACTTTTTAAGATGAGCATCACAAAAAATTAGATATTCGTACAAGGCCATTTAGACGCAGTGTGCTATATTACTTTCATTTATTTATTTGTTATTTTGTTTTATTTTTTTGATATTGCGATTCCTGATTCTCCCAACACTTTTCAGGATGAGCGTCACAACAAATTAGATATTCGTGCATGAATATTGAGACTCAGTATACAACTTTTTTTTTTTTTTGATATTGCGATTCCTGATTCCCCCAACATTTTTCGAAATGAGCGTCACAACAAATCATATATTCGTGCGAGGCCACTCAGACGCAGCGTGCTGCATATTTTTTATTTTATTTATTTTACTTTTTTTATATTGCGATTCCTGATGCCGCCAACATTTTTCAGGATGAGCGTCACAAAGAATTAGATATTTGTGCGAGGCCATTCAGAGGCAGCGTGCTGCATTTTTTTTTATACTGAGATTCCTGATTCCCCCAAAACTTCTCAGGATGAGCCTCACAAAGAATAAGATATTCGTGCGCGACCATTCAGACGTAGCGTGTTTCATTTTTTTCTTTTTGATATTTCGATTTCTGGTTCCCCCAACACTTTTCAGGATGGGCGCGACAA
>CAKNYM010053347.1:643134-690071 GCA_932195095.1 Andricus curvator | reverse complement strand
TCCCGTGTGGAAAAATTTCGTGGCGCTGCACTGTTTCTGTCCAGTCCGCCTTGAGTCGACACTGGCACTCCACAGGCTGACTGTCCAGTGGCTACACTGGGATGTAACGCTCGGATCGACTAGTTTCTAGACAGATCCGCTATTTTGGTAAAAAATAATTAATAATTAAATAATATAATTATTTTTTATGCCATAAAAGTCCAATATATAGATTTTGCAGTTAATTAAAAATATAAAAAAAGTTTTTGTACAAAAAAAAAGAAGAAATGAGTTTCCGCAAATCTCTTGTACATACGCCGGGTGTCGAACTTCTGATGTAACTTCCTATTATATTGTTGTAACTTTGTCCCGTCGCCTTAACACCTCGGCCATCTAAAAGTTAAATTTTTTTTCATTTTTGTCGGATATGAATTTCAATTCATCACATCCCAATATTTATTTGAATAGAACATGAACAATTTTTAAACATTAAAAGTGCTTGATGTGTGAATAAATCATTGAAAAAAATAAAGTTTGTATGATTTTCTTGCGGTTAGACTACGAAATAATGATTGTTTATTATTTCAAATAATTAATACGTTAGGCTTAATTATTATTTACGCAATCAATGGATAATTAAAATAAATTGAATAAATCAGTTATGTTCAAATTTGATTTTCTGGAATATCATCAATATTATACATAGCATTATACATATTATAATTATTAGAAATTCAATATAAATTTATTATAAATTGACTACATAATTCAATTGAAAAAAAATGTTTTCAAACATTCTTAAAAAAATCGTTCTTAAGAATACAGTTCTTATATTAAGATTTTGATCACCTTCAACCATTATTGTTTACTATCTTAAATATGTATTGGTGTACAATTAATTATTGCTTAAGCATTTGTGCGATTGTGTATTGTAATTTTCTAAATCTTTTATTAAACAATGATTATTTTCTGAATTCACTTCTGTAATTTTTGTTTATGTCCAAACCGTGATTCTATCTAGAAACTAGCTAAAATCTGGACAATCATTATATATTCAAATTCGCAACGAACTCCTAGATAGCGCCAAGACTGGGACTAGACAGCAGAAAGTTTTGAATTAAACACGTAGCAAAACTAGACAGCACCAGTGAAGCGCCAGGCTAGTATTGCGTGAATAGACCGGCTTGAGAAAAACTGTACTGGCTTTAGCATGATTCAAGACTGCCACGAAATTTTTCCACACGGGTTCAGACGCAGCGTGCTTCATTTCTTTTTGTTGATATTGCGATTCCTGGTTTCCCCAACACTTTCCAGGATGAGCTTCGCAACAAACTAGATATTCATGCGAGGCCCTTCAGACGCAGTGTGCTACATTTTTCAGTTTTTTGTTTCATATTGCAATTCCTGATTAATTCTCCCAACATTTTTCAGGATGAGCGTCACAACAAATCAGATATTCGTGCGAGGCCATTCAGACGCAGCGTGCTACATTTTTTGTATCTTTCGATTCTTGGTACCTCCAACACTTTTCAGGATGAGCGTCACAACAAATTACATATACGTGCAAGGTCATTCAGGCTCAGTGTGCTACATTTTTTTTTATATTGCGATTCCTGATTCCCCAAAAATTTTTCAGGATGAGCGTCACAACAAATCAGATATTCATGCAAGGCCATTCAGACTCATTGTGCTACATTTTTTGTTTGTTTTTGTTTGATATTGCGATTCCTGATTCCCCAACATTTTTCAGGATGGGCGTCACAAAGAATGACATATTCTTGCGAGGCCATTCAGACGCAGCATGCTTTTTTTTGTTGATATTGCGATTTCTGGTTTCCCCAACACTTTTCAGGATGAGCGTCGCAAAAAAATAGATATTCATGCGAGGCCCTTCAGACGCAGTGTGCTACATTTTTGTTTTTGTTTCACACTCAAATTCCTGATTCCCCCATTATTTTTCAGGATGAGCGTCACAACAAATTAAATATTCGTGCGAGGCCATTCAGACGCAGCGTGCTACATTTTATTATATTTCTTTAATATTGCGATTCCTGATTCCCTCAAAACTTTTCAGGGTGAGCATCAAAACAAATGAGATATTCGTCCGAAACCTTTCGGAAGCATCTTACTGCATTTTTTTTTATTGTTGTTATTGCGATTCCGGATTTTCCCCAAACTTTTCAGAATGAGCGGCACAGCAAATCAGGTATTCGTGCATGGCTATTCAGACGTAGTTTGCTACATTTTTGTATATTTGTATTTTTTTATATATATTGTGATTCTTGATACTCTCAACACTTTTTAGGATTGATGTCACAATATACATGTTTTTTTTGATATTGCGATTCCTGATTCTCCCTACATATTTTAAGATGAGCGTCGCAACAAACTGTATATCCGTTCAAGGCCATTCAGACGCAGCGTGATACTTTTTTATTTATTTATTTTTATACTGAGATTCCTGATTTGTCCAAAACTTCTTTTTTTATATTGCGATTCCTGATTCTCCCTACATATTTTAGGATGAGCGTCACAACAAATCATATATTGGTGCGAGGCCACTCAGACGCAGCGTGCTACATATTTTTTATTTTATTCATTTTACTTTTTTTATATTGCGATTCCTGATGCCCCCAACATTTTTCAGGATGAGCGTCACAAAGAATTAGATATTTGTGCGAAAACATTCAGACGCAGTGTGCTACATTTTTTTCATTGCGATTCTTGATTCCCCCAACACTTTTCAGGATGAGCGTCACAACAAATTAGATATTCGTGCGAGGTGAGATAAAAATCGACAAAGAGCATTAAGGTCGGGGAAAAATGGATCGAGCATGTTGATATACGGAGTTTGGACAAATTTTGCTCTGGCATGCATAATTCATTTTCCGCAATGTGTGCAGCAATTAAGAAACAACAAATTGTGTTTTTCTAAGTCGCTTCGCGGATCAGATATTTGTAGTGGTGAGTCTATATTGAGTAGAATCGACCTTGTGAGATCATAACGGGAAGTAAAAAAAGATATAGGAAGGTAAACAAGATGAAAATTGAGAAAATAGGATTTTTAGTAATAAAATCCAACTGGAGTAAAAATGCAACACTTTATTTGAATTAATGTTAATTTCCGTAAAAATAATAATGTATTTTGCAGGAAATAAAAATGATGGTATACCAGACACCGACAAAAAAACTTGACCTAATTAGAATTTATTTTGTGGAATTTTTTTATCTTCCGCGTCTGGTATCATCAGAAGTTGCATTTACTGCCAAGGACTTACTATTTTTACCGAAATTAGAGTCAATTAATAGTTTAAATCATTTTCAGACTAGGCCCCAGGATATCGCGGCTTAAGCTTTGTTTTAGATCAAACAGAAATACGCATTTATTCAACTGAATATCATTTCAATGTAGATTATAAAAAAAATAATGTATACTGTTCTGATATTTCAAATTAATAAACTGTTACATTCTAAAATTAATCAACAATTAGTGAAACTCATTAAAATAATGCGAATTTACTTATGTGTAACATTAATTAAATCTTTGATAGATTCTAATTTCTTTCAATGTAATGCATTTCTTCTTTTATACCTATTATTTTGTTCTGAAATTTATTTTTAAGAACTTATTGATTATTTTATTTTATTTTTTTTGAAAAAATAAAAATGTTTTTGTCAAAAGTTAATAAAAGTGAATATAATTCCATGGGAAAATGAAAACCAAAATTTTAAATCCATGAAAACTATAGAAATCCTTAGAAATCCCTTAAAGTTTCTTGAAATTGAATTTAATTTAATTTACTTCGTAAAGTTTTCTAGAAAACCGTTGGAATCCCTCAAATCTTTTAAATATCATGGATATCCTAGATACTTTTAAAATCCTTTGGAATCCCTTACAATTCATAAAATCACTGAAATTTGGTGAAATCCCTAGTTATCCCACGAAAATCGAGTGAAATCCCGTAAAACATATTGAAATCTGTAATATCTTTCACAATTCTTTGAAAAATGATGAAATCTTTGAAATCCTCTGAAATGCCGTAAAAACCGATACAATCTAGAGCCTCTAGAAATCTCTTGAAAACTTCAAAATTCGTTGTAATCCACTGAAATCTATTGAAAGTCCCTTTAATTCTGTTAAAATTCTCTGGAATCAATGGAAAAATCTCCATTTTTTCAAATCATTCGAAATTTATAGAAATTCCGCATAACCTTATGAAATCTTTTAATTTATTTTGGGATACCTCAAATATTTTAAAATTCCTTGCAATCCCGTGAAATTTTCTAAAAACTGTACAAATTCCTCGGAATCTTTTGAAATTTTCCAAATCTTTGAAATCTTTCGAAATCTTGATTTTTTAAGTGGGGGATATGTTATTTTAGCCAAGCTAGCGAAGAAGTTTTAAAATATGTTTATTATAGACAATATGAAAAAAATAATAGCATTAGCGAGAAATTTAGGGACCATTCGTGTCTTTTTTTAGTTGCATCTTTAGAGAAAAAATGGTCAATAGCGAGATTATTTGGGGTTTACTTATGTCATTGACTTTTGACAAATTTTCTCATTTAGGGGAAAAATTTGCAACTTTTTTGGTAAATCGCAACGTAAATGAATGAAATTTAGTTAATTTTATAGGAATTACTTATTCTCTCAATTTCTGGGGAATGTTTCCTAATTTTTATGGAATTAATTAAATGTTTTGGGGAAACGTATTTTCAACCTAAAATTTGGAATTCTTCCCCAAAAAGAATGTTTCCAAATTTGTTTACAGGGTATTAAAAATCAAAAATGAACTCATTTCTTGTCAATTATGCCGCTCTTTGTTCTCATCCGTATTTACCAATGTGATCGTCTCATTAGAGACGATAACTAGGTCTGTCCGGAAAGTATCCGACCATTAAATGTGAGTGTTAATTAATGGAAATCATCGTTTAACAAGGGAGGATAGAAGAACACCTCGGGATTCCAAAAACTATTGTTTTGGAAATTTGAAGCCTGATTTGTGGAAAATTGGCGACTGGGTCATTCACCACAACAACACACCTGCTCGTTCGCCGCAGCTTATTCAGCAATTTCTGGTGACACACGGCCTTGAATAACTTTGTCAGCCCGTACAGTCTTGACCTGACTCCCCGTGAATTCTTGCTGTTTCCTAAATTGAGATATCCTCTAAAAGGAAAACAATTTCAAAAGATCAGGAAATAAAACCTGGTACGCCAAAAGGTCGGATATATTCCGGACAGACCTTATATATGGCTCACTGAGAAAAATGGATTATACTTGGTAATGAAAAATATATTACCGGATATAATCTTGGACTATTAACTATGGGACAGCGATCCAGATTATTAGAACTACAATCTATAGATATTAAGAAATAGATATTACAGAATAATACCTTGGATTATTAAACTTTATAATCTGAGATAATGAAATCTATAAATCCAAGATTTAAAAATCTAATATCCATATTAGAATCCTGGTCCATTAGATAACCTCAAATCTATATAGTAATGTTCGCAAACGTATTTATAAACCTATACCAAAATTTGATAGACGAGCTCGGAAGTAGGACTGAAAACAAATTTTAATTTTTTAAACACACAATAAGCAGGAAAGTGGCTATCATAAGACTACAAAACGAAAGTAAAGGAAGCTAAGTTTCTGTACTTGTACAAGTGGCAGTGATGTCTAATGAAAAGAAATATAAACTTACCCATTTTCAAAATCTAAATCACGTGTGATTGAGCACTAATAATCATTTTATAACTTAATTATTACTTGTTTCAATGCGAACGGATGCATATGACACGCGCCATGATGCGACATACCATCTGAAACTACACAGACGCCTGGATATTTTAAAATCTGAGATTTTACAAATTAATGCCTGAAGATTATAAGAATTTAACATCTAGAGATTATATTTGGCGACATCTTCATATATTAGAAAAATATTATAGATTATACGCGCTAATATACTTTTCTATACGGTGTATTATTCTTTCATTCTATTATCCAGTTCGTATAATCCATTTTTCTCAGTGAAAAGGTCGGATATATTCTGGACAGACCTTGTAGATGGCAAGGAAAGAAATCCTATTAATGAGTACAGACATGAAAAATTTGACAGATAACATAAAACAAAGTAGATAACAAATTTTACGAGAAACCTAGGTAACCTGAATTATTGAAATAAGAATATGGAAATTAGGAAAGAATATAATGAAAATGGAACACGAAAGGTAAAAAACTGTGAAACCTGTGAATGACATTTGAAAGGCTGGAGTGTCGTTACGCGACCGCGTCCGATTTTAAAGTTAATCGCCTAATTTTCCGTCTCGCTCGCACAGCAACGACGATAATCGCTTTCCACGGTTGCATTTATTGCCACCAACTGCATCAGCACTCTCTAGACATTTACTATGATGCAATCTCTTCGCTAAAGAGATTATATGTATAGTTATTTTAAACGAGCAGTAAAAACTCCACCCGCCGATACTCTCCTCCTTCATCTTGACATTAAACCCATTGTTCTACTGACACTATCGATGCTAACGACAGCAATAGCGCGAGAGTAGTTACACTGCCGTCAGTTTCAAGATCATTCCTTTCCATGGAAAGGAAAAGTGCTGCGAGTGACTTTTTCCGACATGGAAAATTGATTCTTTTTCACGGTGCGTGTTATTGCAAGAACGATAATGGCATTTTTTTGACCAAGGAAATTATGTCAGTAATCGCTGTTGAAATTGAGAGTAGAGTTAAGTAATCTTTAAGGACTTTCAAGGTTAGACGCACTCAGAAGACGATGTAATTGAATCAACACAATTTTTTGGTTGTTTTAACCAAATTTATTGGTAGATGGAGTATTTGGTTGATTCAATCAACCGATTTTATTGGGTCAATCAAATATTTTCTTTAATCAACCAAAATTTGTTTGGTTCAAATTTGCATTTATATCCAAGAAAACAGTTCTTTCGGTTCAATACATTTTTTTCTGGGTGCAGTAAAACAGTAAATTCCGCACTTGATGAATTTGATCCGAAATTGGATTAAAATGATATGCAACGCTTTTATACACATTTCGGATTTTTTACTTGTTCAGCAAATTGCGCATCAGAATGATTTGATTTTCAAGATCAATTTCCTGTCATGAATTTTCATGATTAACAACTATCCAAGTCATGACCGTCTGCATTCAGATTGAAATTTCAAAACTGAACTTTCGAATAAATTTTCTACAATCTTTTCTGGATAACAATTTTATCATTTGGTTGAAAATTTTATCATTTTGTTTTCAAAAATTTTGTTAAAAACTCATTTTTTTTGGAAATGCTATTTTTTGTAGAAAATTCATATTTGCTCGTCGAAAATTAAACTATTTTCTAGAAAATTCGCCTTTTTACTTAGAAAATTCAACAGTTTGGTTGAAAATCCAACTATCTTTGGTTGAAAAGTTTGTTATTATATTTTTGGTTGAGAATTCCTCTTTTTTTATTAGAAATTCAATTTTTTTCAAATTCAACAACTTTGCAAGAAAATAATTTTTTGGTTGAAAATCAAACTGTTTGGTTGAAATAATTTTTTTTTTTTGTTGAAAATTCATATTGCGTGATGAAAATTCGACTATTTTACAGAAAATTCATCTTTTTTGGTTTGAAAATTCAACAATTTGGTGGCATTTTTTTTCTCCCTCGACCGAAAAACTTTTATTGCATGGTTGTAGATTCAACTCTCTTCTTGAAAATTTACATTTTTGGTTGAAAATGTTATTATTTGTTTAAAATTTTAACGTAAATTAACCATCAGGTTGAACTATCGTTTTTTTCAATTAATTTTTTTAACTGTTTCGTTTAAAATGTATATTTTTTAGATGAATATCCAACTATTTTGTTAAAAATGCATTAATTTTTTTGAAAAATAGTCCTTTTCGGTAGAAAATTAATTATCTTGGTTGAAAATTAATATTTTTGGTTGAAAGTGGAACTTTTTTGTTAGATATTAAATTTTTATCAATTTAGAATTCATCTCTTTGGTTCAAAATTGATTTTTTTGTTGGAAATTGGTTTTTTTTTCAACAAACTTTGAATTTTATAACTGAACACTTAGCTCTTCCATTTTTTTAGATTTATTTATTTTTTTTTTGAAAATTCAACAATTTGGTTGAATTTTTTTTCTCCCTCAACAGAAAAACTTTTATTGGTTGTAGATTCAACTCTCTTCTTGAAAATTTGCATTTTTGGTTACAAATGTTATTATTTGTTTGAAATTTTAATTATTTTAACGTAAAGTAACCATCAAGTTGAACTATCGTTTTTTTTTTAATTCATTTTTTTAACTGTTTCGTTTAAAATGTATCTTTTTTAGATGAAAATCCAACTATTTTGTTAAAAATGCATTAACTTTTTGAAAAATAGTCCTTTTCGGTAGAAAATTAATTATCTTGGTTGAAAATTAATATTTTTGATTGAAAATTGAACTTTTTTGTTAGAAATTAAATTTTTGGTTGAACATTACATCAATTTAAAATTCATCTCTTTGGTTCAAAATTGATTTTTTTTAAAATTTGTTTTTTTTACAAACTTTTAAGTTTTATAACTGAAAACTTAGCTATTCCATTTTTTCTAAATTTATTTGTTTTATTTCAAAATTCAAATATTTGGTTGAAAATTTGTCTTTTTTCGTTGAAAATTCGTTTTTTTTTGTTGAAAATTAAATGAGGTATTTACTCAAAATTTAACTATTCCATTTTCGATTGAATATTTACCTTTTCCAGTTAGAAATTCCACTGCTTACTGGAAAATTAATTTATTTGGTTGAAAATTCGTATTTTTGGAAAAAAATTAATCTTCTTGGTGCAAAATTATTCGGTTTGGTTGAAAATTCAACTACTTTTGGTTTGAAGTTGATTTCTTTTGTTGAAAATTATTTTTTTCGGTAAAGAATTATAATTTTAGTTCAAAATTGATCTCTTTTGGTGGACATGTTATCTCTTTGATTATAGAAATCCAATTATTTTTGGTTTAAAATCAATGCATTTGTGTAAAAAAAGCTAATATTATTTTTTTGATTGAGAATTCATCTTTTTTGGTTATAAAAATTTAATTATTTGGTCAAAAGTGTAATTTTTTTATTAAAAATTCAATATTTTTGTTAGAAAGTCATTTTTTTGTTGAAAATTCAACTGTTTTGTTGATAATTTGTCTTTTTGGGTTAAAAATTTAATTATTTTGCTAGAAAATTCAACTATTTGGTTGAAAATTAACTTTTTTGTTGAAAATTCCTATTTTTGGGTTGAGAATTCAACAATTTGGTAGTAAATAAAATTATTTACTCTAACTATTCCATTTTTTGTCAAAAATTGATTTTGTTTAGTTTAAAAATTCAACTATTTGGTCAAAAATTCATTAAATTTTTTGGAAATTCAAGTATTCGACGTAAAAAGATTAATTTCGAACAAAATAGTTGAATCCTTGAACAAATAGTTGAATTTTTAACTATAAAAAATATGAGGTTTTAACCAAAAATGAAAGCGTTAAATTTTCGGTTGAAAAATGAATGTATAAAAAAAATCAAAGATTTTTCATCTAATTGAATTAAAACAAAAATTTGGTCACAGATTGAACAATTTTGTTTAAAAAATTTACGTTTTAGTTGACAATTCATATTTTGGGGTTGAAAATTCAACTGAAATCTTTTTTTGTTTATGAATCAACATTTTTTTTTAATTTATCTTTTTGGTTTGCAAATTCATCTATTTTGGTAGAATAGTCGTCTTTTTTCTTGGAATGCAACTGTTTCTGATTAAAAATGAAAATCTTCTCTCACTTAAAGTATCAACTATTATATTTTTTGTTGAGAATTCATCTTTGTTGCTTGAGAATTCAACTACCTGTTTTTTTTAATAAGCCCAAAATGAATTGATGAAAAAAATTCAGTCGGTCAATACCAAGTCATCCAATCAAAAATTGCGGGCGTCCCACTTTACCCAACTCTGTCCATCTTAGTCCCACTTTACCGTATGTACGTGTATTTCATAATTTACGAACCGAGTAATTTGTACTTGGAAACTTTTCTTCTTCTACGATTGCTGACTTACATACATGATTTGTAATGCTCATACTCATTATTCATATGTTATCATTTCTTCTCCTCACTCATAAATTCTTTTCTCACCAGAACTTTTTTTCTCCCTTTTTTTGAATGCAAATTCTCATTGTCAATAAACTCGGCCAAGTCATTTTCGTACAATTGAGCACGGGAACTAACAAAGTCTCCTCAAATGCTAAGAATGCGTTCTCTTTTGAGGCCAATCTATATATCATTCAGGGACCGCATAACGTGTGCTCTGTAAGTTTTCGGTGTATGCGTGAGCGTGTGTGGAGGCTTGAGTGTGATCACCAACACAGGCGCGTATTTCGTGTCGGTGCGTGCGTGCGCCGATGCCACGTGACGTCTAAATTCAAGTCGGCCATTTTGGAGAATGATTCATTTGTTTAGAATGGGTCGGATAGGAGTATATAGGAGGCGGAGCCTCGCACCACGAAATCTTCAGTGTTAGATTCAGCCGATACCCGATCCAGCCCAGCATTATCTCCTTTTTTCATCCACTCATCATCTCGCTCGCACTATCTTCCTCTCGCTCTTTTTCCACGGCCGAGGCTTTTTATCTCCCGTCCCCCTTTCCCCTTTCCACAATCTCCTCTCGTCATGGGGCAAACTGACCGACGCTCAAATTTCAAAGTCGATTACCTCGATTCCTCCCGTTCGGGAAGGATTCGCGAGGAAACTCGAGTCGTAAAAGTGAAGGCTTCGAAATCACGAAATCACGTCTACTGAAGAAGGTTCGCCTCATTGTATGGATGATCTCTTTGTGTACGTGAGATTGTAAAAATATGCATGAGGATGGTATGCGCATTCGAATGGAGGCGTATTGTGGGAGCGTGTCAATGTCTCGATAAATAAATCAGTTCGTTGTATTTATGGATGAACTAGAGATGGATGCAGGTTCGAATTAAAAAAGTTGCATGATTGTTCTCCAATGCTGATTTCATAATCGCGTAGACTCGTTTTATTCTTTCATACTCTCTGCATAAGCATGTCCCCACTCCTTCCAAATGAGACGCGAGTGCACTGCCCCTTGCGGTGGCGTCCTCAACCATCCTTACGACTTTGGCTTCTTGAAATTGAAAATGAAATTTTTATCACTCTTCTTTTATTCATTTTTTTTGTCTTTCTTCAGACTCAGACTTGATGTCACCACTTTACTGTGGAGGCGTCCTTTACTGGGGCGGTTCGAAAACTACGTCACTCTAGTTTGAACACTTTTTCCACCCCTCGACTTCTTCGTCACAGACCATCACTTAAAACCCCTTTCAAGTAATAATTTTCTCCTCGAATTAATTTTATAAGAGTCTAAAATAAAAGACAAAACATACGAAGATTATATCTTAACGGAATTCACAGCCCAACATGCTCTCAAAACAGGGAAAATAGGGTACTTTTTCAGGAAAATAGGGGAATAAATTCTTTTGATTAAAATGCTTAAGATTTCAAGTCGAAATATTTTGCATTTTTAACAAAATAGTCAAATTTTTAACTGAAAAAAATTAAGTTTATACCAAAAGAGATGATTTTTCAAGCTAAAAGTCGAATGCTTTGAAAAAGAGTTTAAGTTTTAACCCGAAAAGATTAATTTTCAACCAGGAAAGATGATTTTTCAAATAATTCATCATCTTAGACCAAACAGTTTCATATACAATCAAATTATTGAATTTTCAAGAAAAAGAGTTGAATTTTTAAATAAATAGTTAAATTTTCAAATAAAAAAGAATTAACTTCAACCACAAACAATTAAATTTTCAGCCAAATAGTCAAATCTTCAAGCGAAAAAGACGAATTTTTTAGAAGACAAATGAATTTTCAATTGAAAACTATTTTACTAAAAAATATGAATTTTCAATCAAGAGACAAATTTTCGAAGAAATCAATTTTTCAACGAAACAGTTGAATTGTCGAGAAAATTATGACTTTTTAACAAAATCGTTGAATTTTTAACTAACAAAGATGAATTTACAACGAAATAGTTGAACTTTGAAACAAGCATTTAAATTTTCAATAGAAAAAAAATTAATTCTTAACAAAAAATATAATAGTTGATATTTAAAACAAAAGAATAATTTTAATTTCAAATCAAAACCTGTCAAATTCAACGAAAAAGAACAAATCTCAACGAAAAATGTGAGAGTGGATATTTCAGAAAAAAAATTTGAATTTCAAATAAAAAATAAAAAATAGTTAAATTCAATCAAAAAGGAGGAATTTTCAACAAAATAGTTGGAATTTTAACCAAAAAGGATCAAATTTCTACCAAAAGAGATAAATTTTTAACCAGGAATGATTTTTCATTCAAAAGGGCAAAAAGTCTACCAAAAAGGTAAATTTTCTACCAAATTGTTGAATTTTCAAGCTATAAAGACGAATTTGCTACAAAAAAATTGAATTTTCAACGAAAAAGTTCATTTACAACGAAAAACTTGATTTTTAAAATAAAATAATGAATCTTCAACAACAACAACAAATCATTTTTACAAAACAGTTAAACTTCAAATCAAGTATTTGATATTTCAACAAATAAAAAGAATTTTCAACAAAATAGTGTAACCCTCAATCAAAACAGATTAATTTTCAACAAGTTCAATTTTTAACTAGAAAAAATCAATTTTCGAATAAAAATATTCAATTTCAACCAAAAATTGAACAGTTACATTTTCAGTTAAAAAAATTAATTCTCAGCAAGAAAAGAAACGAATTTTCAACAAAATAGTTCAATTTTTAACCGAAAAAATAAATTTTCAACTAAAATTATGAATCTACAATAACAAAACTAAATTTTCAATAAAAGAGTTCAACATTTAACCAAATAGTTGACTTTTTAACAAAAAAGATGAATTTTCAACCAAAAAACGAATTTTCACCAAACCTTTGAGTTTTAAAGCCAAAAAGACGAATTTTTTTACCAAAAAACGAATTTTTAACAAAACAGTTGAGTTTCAAAGCCAAAGATACGATTTTTCTACAAAACAGTTGAATTTTCAAGCCAAAAGTATGAATTTTCAACAAAAATGTCCATTTTTAACCACATTGTTAAATTTTAAACTAAAAAAGATCAATTTCCAACAAAAAATGGAATAATTAAATTTGCATTTTAAAGAAATTGATTTTTACCAAAAAAGTTAATTTACAACCAAATAGTTAAATTTTTGAGTAAAAAAACGAATTTTCTACCAGACTGTTTTATTTTCAACCGGAAAATGTAAATTTGAAACAAAAAAGTAACTTTTCAACCAAACAGTTGAATTTTAAATTTTAAACTGTCAATTTTTAAGCAGAAATGGAATTAATAAATTTGCAGTTCAAAAAATCAATTTTTAACAACAAAAAGACAAGAATTTTGGAGAAGAAGTTTTAATTTTTAATCAAAGAGATGAATCTTTAACTAATAAAATAGATTTTGGAACAAAGCAGTTTAACTGTAAATCACCTAGTTGCATTTTCAATCCAGAAGATTAATTTTCTACTAAAAAAGACGAACTTACAGCGAAATACATAAATTTCAACCAAATAGTTGAATTTTCAACTGAAAACGATCAATTTTCGACCAAAACCGAAATATAGTTAAATTTTCAGTTTAAAAAATAAATTTTCAACTAAACAAAAAATTAATTTCCAACAAAATAATATGAATTTTCAACCGAAAAATATGAATTTGCTATTAAAATTTTTAGATAAATTAGATAAATTATTAGGTAAGGAAATTAATTTTCAACCGAAAAAAACTTATTTTCAACAAACTAGTTTAATCTCCAACCAAATAGAAGAATTTTTAACCAAAAAAGATTAATTCTGAACCAAAAATATATTAGTAGAGTATAAATAAAAAAAAAAGAATAAAACATTCAACTAAAAATAATTTGCATTGAAGAGCAAAAACGAGAAGAAGGGAAAGTTTCTCGAAAACAAGGTAAAAGAGTGAAATCTTTTGAAAAAGGGCAAAAGAGTGTGAATTTTTTTATTAATATGCTTTAATGGTAAAATAAAATCACTAATATCCATTTTTTCAAGCACTTCAAAAAATTTGTTTTCACATTTTACGATAACTCCTCCCACCCTGCGTCACAAATCGTTACAAAAACTGTTACCCCCCCCCCCCCCCTTGTGGGGGGGCATACTTTTTGAACGGCCATTTCATACCATTTTCATCTTAAAAAAAAAAATAAAGACGGAAACCATAAATTTGAGCTCCCAACCTTCAAACTCACTTCCACTTTCGTTGCTAAATATCCAATTCGCCAGGAGGGAACAAAGCCACAATGGTACAAAAGCAAAACCGCAAAAATGGACGTTGAAAAGGGACCTTGGTACAAGAGCCGAAAATTCAGGGCCGAAAGTTGTGGCCTTGCTCTCGAGCATAAAAATTCGGTTTCAATTATACGCTCCGCTGCCGAAATGGCGGCTCGTCCCTGCACTGTCTGGACCCCTTTCGGGCCCAAGGTCACTCGAATGCAGTGGGTCAGGCGAGCGCCTGCCAAAGTCAGTGGGTCAGGCGAAAAAGTTCGGTGCCGAATATTAAGTGCAGCCTCGCCTGCATATGTTCGGGATTGCACATAGGGGCCTTCGGCATCAGAAGAGTGCGCGCAATGCACTTTGGGTATTAAAATTCAGCCAGAATTCACTCTTATTTAGCATGTCGGAAAGAGAACGGACGCGAGCATCCGAGGAGGCCTTGACCGTATCTCCGCTTATCGTATCAGCTCTGCTGCCAACGTACACGCGTACTTTACAATGTGTCAATGTATCCTCTTTATATATACGCCATGGCGGCGACGGTGTCTTGTCTCGACGAATTAGAGACGCGAGGCTATAGCCTTATCTTGAGAAGCTAACCCGTGGAGAAATTGCCCAATTTGATCCTGTTTCCCGACGTGGCCCCGATCGGGTTAGCTCAATGCGGCCCTGATTATGGCTACTGTTATGGTCCTGGTCGGGGCCACATCGGGCTACCCTCTGCAAATCAGAGTTACCCTAATAGCACGGAACGTTCCTGGGACGTTCCCGGAACGTTCCGCGGGAACTTTCGGAACGTTCCAGCGGAACGTTCCAGGAACGTTCCCGGAACGTGTAAAATGTCCGCCGCTTGGGAACGTTCCAGGAACGTTCCACTGGAACGTTCCAAACATAAATTAACGTTATTGTTATTATTATCAATAAATATCTCGTAAACCGTAAGTGATAGGTCAAAATCGATGTCAGTTTATGATACGGATATCATATAGTGTAGTATATGCGGTAGTCAAAACTCAAAAATGACATCCATTTTTACCTATCTCTTACGGTTTACGAGATAATTGTTGTTAAAAATAACAATAATGGAAAGTTCCCCTCAGGTCCCTTTGGAACGTTCCTGGAACGTTCCAGTGGAACGTTCCCAAGGGGCGGACATTTTACACGTTCCGGGAACGTTCCTGGAACGTTGCGCTGGAACGTTCCGAAGGTGCCCGCGGAATGTTCCAGGATCGTTCCCGGAATGTTCCGTGCTATAAGGGTAGTTTAAAAATTAGAATTATTTAAATTTAAAATTACCTAATTAGTGAATATTTAATTAATTTTCAGTTCGGTGACTAATCTAAAGTTAATTAGTTAAATTAAACTTCTCATATGCAAAGAATATAAGAAACGAGAAAAAACTAAAAAAAGCTTAAATTCATTTGAACAAAATGTCTAAAAATGTATGTTTACGGACGCATTAAATTAGTTGATAAATATACAATCATCAAGTTACTATTAATTATTGCAGATATTTTTTTTAATCTGTTTAGAGTGTATACTTATTCAGATTTGAATTTGCCGCGCTAATCTCGAATGTATTCGATTAGTCTTCCGTTCGATTATTTGGCAACGAACGGACGAAAGGAAGACAACTTTGTAAAAGTGACGAACAGTAAACAGATAAACCGGTAAAGTCATGTGGATAAATCGCTTTGAATGATTCTCAATTCACCTCGTTAATGATTTACGCAAAGTTTTTAGAGCGGGGTGAGGTGTTCATATCAAACTGGAATTATCCACTAGAATTATCCAGTTATCTAAGATTTCCGACAGTGAACTTCGAGAAAGCGTCGACATTTTGAAGATTATTTAGTGTTCGTCTTTTCGTGAAAATGTTAAAGAGATATACATAGAATTGGGAACCAGAATTGGGACCAATTGTACAAAAAGATCCCACTCTTCTTGTTAGTATGCTATAAAGGGACGTCTAGACCTAATGCTGTAACTTTTTGGCATTATAACCTCACTTTTTTATTCTTTGCTCCACGTGCCAATAAACTTTTCAATCAAATATTCGAATTTTCAAACAAAAAAGATTAAAATTGAATCGAATATTAGAATTTTCAAGAAAAAAACAAATCTAGAAAGCAGTTGATTTTTTATCAAAAAAGTTCATTTAAAACCAAAAAAGCTAACTTTTGTACCATGAAAGCTCAATTTTCAATAAAAGACTAAATTTTTTGAGCTAAAAAGTCTAATATTTTAGAAAACAGTGACTTTAAAAAAATAAATAAATTTTTAACGAAAAAGATCATTTTCAATAAAAAAGATAAATTTTCAACAAGCTAGTTGAATAATCAACCAAAAAGTTGAACTTTCAACAAAAAAGAATAATTTTCTACCAGAAAGACGACTTTTAAACAAAAAATATGAATTTTCTAGCAAACCGATGAATTTTCAACCAATAAGTTAAATTTTCAAATAACAAGATTAATTTTCTACCCAAAAAGACGACTTTTCAACCCAATTCTTAAATTTTCTACCAAATAGTCGAATTTTTATCTCATAAAATATAAATGATAAAATTTCAACTGAAAATGGAATTGTTAAATTTCTAGATAAAAAATTAACTTTGAGCAAAAATAGCAATTTTCAACAAAATTGTTAAATTTTTAACTAAAAGGGATAAATTTTCGAACAAGAAGATTAATGTTCTATCAAAAAGATGACTCTTTAACAAAATACATGAATCTAACCACAAGATTCAGAATATTTTTCAAAATATTTATATAACGTTTCATATTCTTAATTCATTGTTTAGTTTTTTATTAGATAAATTATATTTCAATAATATTTTCATCAATAAAAATTAGAAGGGGCCTGGTCGAGGCCAGATCGGACCTTCCTTATGGATACCCCAGTCAGGCCCAGATCGGATTAGGCGTTTCATTTCGAGTCTGGCCATAACTGGAATACCCGATTGGGGCCAGATTTTGCCAGATCTGGCCCCGACCAGGGCCAGCTGAGCCACGCTCCCCACTCCTCATTTATTCAACATGTAAACTGCGGCCGGAAATTGTTTTCGTACCTACTGAACTCAAACCCGTATTTTTTTCAGTAGAAGTGGAAACTTCTTGAATTAATATAAAAATATTTATCTATATTTTAGTTTTTTTGGGAATTAAATATATATGTATTTTTTGTTCTGGAATAAAATATTTAAGGGGCCGTTCCAAAACTACCTCACGGTATTTCGAACACTATTTTTAATCATCTCCTTCTTTGTCATAGGCCATCACACAAAGCTTGAACCATCCAGAGCGACGTCATAAAATACACCCCCCCCCCCGCACACTTTTTAAAGCATGATTTTTTCTTTGATTTTATATGATAAATAAAACACCAAAAATATGGTGATTTTTCGCGAAAATAGGGGAATCAATTCTTTAAAATAAAATTAATGTAACACGAAAAGATAAATTTTTAACAAAATAATATGAATTGTAACCAAATAAATGAATTTAAAAAAAAAACAGAACAATTTCAAACTAAATCGTTGAATTCACGACAAAATAGTTAAACTTTCAAGCCTAAAAGACGAATTTTGTAAAATACAGTAGAATTTTAATAAAATAATTAAATAAAATAAGTTAAATTCTTAACCACATAGTTGAATTTTCAACAAACGCAAATTAAACTTCAACCAAAAAAAGTTGCACTTTCAGCCAAATAGTTAAATTTTTTAACGAAAAACACGATTTTTTCTAAAGGAAGTTGAATTTTCAAAATAAAAGGACTAGTTTTCTATCGAAAAAGACAAACATTCAACAAAACAGTTAAATTTAAAGTTGTATTTTTAACCAAAAAATATAAAATTTTAAACCAAAAAGACGAATTTCCTACAAAAGACTTGAATTTTCAACTGGGAAAGGTTTTTCAGTCAAAAGAGAAAAAAATTGCAACCAAACTGAATTTTAAAATGAAACAGGCAAATTCTTAAGAAATTAGTTGAATTTTTAACCAAAAAATTGACTGTTAACGTACAAGTTAATTTTCAACTATTTTGTTATAAATTTTTTTTTGTAGAAAATTAATTTTTCTTTAATTCAACTGTTTGGTTAAAAATTTATGTATTTTTGATGCAAATTCGACTTTTGTTTTAGGATATTAATCTTATTAATGAAAAATTCATCTTTTTGGTTGAAAATTCATTTACCGGGTTGAATATTTAACTACTATTTTAAAAATTTAACTTTTTTGTTGAAAACCTTTTTTGGTTGATGATTACTTTTCTTCAAATTCAACTATTTGCTTAAAAATTCTTCTTTTGTGGTAGAATATTATTCTTCTGGGTGAGAGTCATATTTTCGATTAAAAAGTTATTTATTTAGTTGAAAATTTTATCATTTTGTTATAAAATCATTTTGTACAGTTCAAAATTAATTTTTATGAATCAAAATATAACTATTTCATTTTTGGTTAAAAATATGTCTTTTTTATTTGAAATTCATGTTTCATTTCAATTCATACTTGTTAAAAATTCAAACTTTTGGTTGAAAATTCATCATTTTAGTTGAAAATTCATTTTTTTTGTTAAAAAATTCATCTTTTTTGTAGAAAATTATTCGGAAATTCATTTATTTGGTTAAAAATTAAACAATTCTGTTGAAAATTCATTTTTTTTATTGAAAATTCATTTTTTTCAGCTGAAATTATAATTATTCCATTTTTGGGTAAAAATTAATCATTTCTAGTTGAAAATTAAACTTTTTGGTTAAAAATTCACCTTTTTTGGTTGAAGATTCAGTTACTTAGTTGAACTACTTTGATAAAAATTCATTTTTTCATCGATATTTTTTTTTTTTAAATTGCAGGTATTTTGTTAAAAATTAGTTTTTTTGTAGTAGAATATTAATCCTCTCGGCGAAAGTCATCTTTTTGGTTAAAAATGCATTTATTTGGTTGAAAATTAAACTATTATGTTAAAAATGCATTTTTTACCGTTGAAAATCAATTTTTGTAAATAAGAATATAACTATTTTATTTTTAGTTAAAAATGTTACTATTTTCTCGAAAATCCATATATTTTATTAAAAATTCATCTTTTTTGGTAAAAAATTAATCTTGTTGGTTGAAAATTAAACAACTTTATTTATTTATTGTATATAAACGGGCCAGCCCTTTGTACAGTGATCAATTCGTTGAAAATCCGTTTTTTTTAATTGAAAATAAATTTGTTTTATCTTAAAATTTAATAATTCCATTTTTTTCAAAATTCCATCTTTTTTGGTTAAAGATTCAAATATTTGGTTTAAAAAAATCACTTTTTTTAGTGAAAAATTAATCTTCTTGGTTAAAAATTCATTTTTTTTGTTTGAAAATTCAACGATTTGGTTAAGAAATAATTTTTTTGGTGATGATTCTTCATTTTAGTTGAAAAATTATTTTTTTTGGTTAAAAATGCAACTTTTTTGTTGAAAATTTCTGTATTTTGGTAAAAATTTATCTTTTTCATTAGAAATATAATCTTCTTGGTTAAAAATTTATCTTTTTGGTTGAACATTTATTTTTCAGGTTGACAATTTATTTCCCTGGTTGAAAAATTGAACGCTTTTCTTGAAAATCCGTTTTTTTATGGAAAATTAATTTTTTCAATTGAAAATTTAACCATTCCATTTTTTGTTACAAATGTATAGTTTTTAGTTTTTGGTTGAAAACTGAAATATTTGGTTGAAAATTCACATAATTTGTTGTAAATGCAATGCCTTTATGTTATTATATGTAAATCGTGTTACGTAATTTGTGGCTGACCCATTATCAAATTCTGTATGCCTGTTATCACTAGAAATTTTAAAATAAACTTACAAAAAAAAACATTTTTTTTGCATTAACTCAAATTTTTTTGCATTATTAAATTTTTTTTGCAATAATTAAAATTGAGCTCAGGAATGATAAAGAGATTAATGACTGCTTCGATTAACGCCTTAAGTGAGCGGAGTACTTGTTGTGGAATCATTATAACGAAGAAACATTTTCTTCATTCATAAGCATTGCAGTTATTGCAACATGTCTTGTCTTGTAGTAAATGCAACAACAGGTTGCCCTTACTTTCACGAGTCTATTTACAACGATCTTGTAACTTTTATAATAACACGCTGCAAATGCGCTCTGCGCATATCGCATTTCAATTAAAAATTACAAATTACGAATTGCTGTTCGCTAAATGATATGCGAGTTACAATTAAATAACGTTCTCATGAAATTGGAAATAAAGTTCAAAATGCATTCTATAAATCTCTATATCTCTCACATCAGTATTTTGCAATTCCTACACATTAAAAAATTAATTTTCAACTAGAACAATTTTCAACCAGTTGAATTTAACGAAAAAAGACAAATTTTCAACAAAATAGTTAAATCCTAAACAAAATAGATGAATTTTCAATAGGAAAGAATTCTTTCAACCCAGAAAGACGAATTTTCAACAAGAAAGTTAATTTTCAATAAAGAAAGATGATTTTTTACCAATGAGATTAATTTTCTATCCACATAGACGATATTTCTACAAAATTTTGAATTTGCAACTAAAAAGATATGTTTTCGACCAAAAATCGAGCCGCAAATGAAATAGTTACATTTTCAGTTTAAAAAATTACTTTCCACCCAAACAAAAATTTCAACCAGTTAAATTCAATGAAAAAAATGCGTGTGAACTTAGCCGCCCACTTTCAAAATTTCGAATTTTTTTTAGAGTTCTGACATCCTTTTGAACAGTTCTACAGTTCCTGATAACTTTTAGAAATAGTTCCGGCGTATAAATACTCTAAAAATGGATTTTTCAAAATTGGGGGCTAATTTCACGTTCCCGCGCACTTTTTGAAAAGTGAAGTTTTTTTTAGAGTTCTGGGTACATTTAGCATAGTTCTAGAGTTCCTGATACTTATTGAAAATAGTTCCCAAAAATTAGACCCGAAAAAAAAATTTCAAAAAATAGAGCCAGCCCCCCACTTTTAAAAAAATCAACTTTTTCTTTAATATTCCTGTATTTGCAAAAGAGGTCTAGAGTTCTATAACAAAATAATTTCGAAAAACTTGAAAACTCGAAACATACACAATTTCGAAAATCCCAAAATTACAGAGAAATTTTTCGAAAGAGTTCCACGAGTTCTGGTCAAAGTTCTGGTAGCCCCCCGAATAGTTCTTCAGAAAAGTTCAATAAGATTTTTCAGTAAACTCAAAATCAAAAAACCTACAACACTTTACACATACCCATCAAATTTTGAGAGTTGCAGGAGTTCTGATCAGAGTTCTGGTAGCCCCCTGAATAGTACTATAAAAAAGTCTGATAACATTTCTCGGTAAACTTAAAATCCTAAAACTTACAACACTTTACACATACCCAACTAATTTGGAAATTAAAATTTTTGAGAGTTCCAGGAGTTCTGATCAGAGTTCTGGTATCCCCCGGAATAGTTCTAACAAAAAGTCTAATAAAATTGTCCGATAAACTCAAAATCCAAAAAACTACAACACTTTACACATACACAAATAATTTTAAAATTGAAAATTTTGAGAGTTCCAGGAGTTCTCAAAATTTTCAATTTCAAATTTTGTTGGGTCTGTGTAAAGTGTTGTAGGTTTTTGGATTTTGAGTTTACCGAAAAATGTTATCAGACTTTTTTGTAGTACTATTCAGGGGGCTACCAGAACTCTGATCAGAACTCCTGGAACTCTCAAAATTTTCAATTTCAAAATTTTTTGGGTATGTGTAAAGTGTTGTAGGTTTTTGGATTTTGAGTTTATCAAAAAATTTTATTACAATTTTTGTTATAACTATTCCGGGGGCTACCAGAACTCTGATCAGAACTCCTGGAACTCTCAAACTTTTTAATTTCAAAATTTGTTGGGTATGTGTAAAGTGTTGTAGGTTTTTGGATTTTGAGTTTATCGGCAAATTTTATTATACTTTTTGTTGGAACTATTCCGGGGGCTACCAGAACTCTGATCAGAACTCCTGGAACTCTCACAATTTTTAATTTCAAAATTTGTTGGGTATGTGTAAAGTGTTGTAGGTTTTTGGATTTTGAGTTTATCGGAAAATGTTATTAGACTTTTTTGTAGTACTATTCACGGGGATACCAGAACTCTGATCAGAACTCCTGGAACTCTCAAAATTTTCAATTTCATAATGTTTTGGGTATGTGTAAAGTGTTGTAGATTTTTGGATTTTGAGTTTATCCAAAAAATTTTATTAGACTTTTTTGTAGTACTATTTACGGGGATACCAGAACTCTGATCAGAACTCCTGGAACTCTCAAAATTGTCAATTTCAAAATGTTTTGTGTATGTGTAAAGTGTTGTAGATTTTTGGATTTTAGGTTTATCCAAAAAAATTTTTTGGAGTTTTTGTTAGAACTATTCCAGGGGCTACCAGAACTCTGACCAGAACTCCTGGAACTATCAAAATGTTTAATTTCAAAATTTGTTGGGTATGTGTAAAGTGTTGTAGGTTTTTGGATTTTGAGTTTACCGAAAAATATTATGAGACTTTTTTGTAGTACTATTCAGGGGGATACCAGAACTCTGATCAGAATTCCTGGGACTCTTTCAAAAAATTTCTCTGTAATTTTGGGATTTTCGAAATTGTGTAACTTTCGAGTTTTCAAGTTTTTCGAAATTATTTTGTTATATAACTCTAGAACTCTTTTGGAAATACAGGAATATTAAAGAGAAAGTTGATTTTTTTTAAAGTGGGGGGCTGGCTCTATTTTTTGGGTCTAATTTTTGGGAACTATTTTCAATAAGTATCAGGAACTCTAGAACTATGCTAAATGTACCCAGAACTCTAAAAAAACTTCACTTTTCAAAAAGTGCGGGGGCACGTGAACTTAGCCCCCAATTTTGAAAATCCATTTTTAGAGTATTTATACGCCGGAACTATTTCTAAAAGTTATCAGGAACTGTAGAACTATTCAACAGGATGTCAGAACTCTAAAAAAAAATTCGAAATTTTGAAAGTGGGGGGCTAAGTTCACACGCATATGAAAAAAGGCCAATTTTTTAGAAAATACATGAATTTTCAACGAAAAAAGGAAATAGTTACATTTTCAGTTTAAACCATTACTTTTCAACCCAAAAGAAAACGAATTTTCAACAAAAAGGTTAATTTTCAATAAGGAAAGATGAGTTTTCAACCATTGAGATTAATTTTCTACTGATAGCCAAATTTTCTACAAAAGAATAGTTGAATTTTTAACCAAAAAGCTGCATGCTTAATCTAGGAAGATGAATTTTCAGCCAAGAAGATTAATTTTCTATCAAAAAATGAAATTTCCAACCAAAAATGGAATAGTTACATTTTCAGTTTGAAAAATTACTTTTCAACCAAAAAAAAATCTTATTTTCACTTAGTTAAATTCAACGTAAAAATACGTATTTTTAACAAAACAGTTGAATCCTCACCCAAATAGTTGAATTTTCAACTTAAAAATATAAGGTTTCAAACAAACATGAAATCGGTCAATATTCATTAAAAAAATTAATTTTTGACAGAAAACAATGAATTTTCATCCAATTGAATTGAACCAAAAATTTGGTCGCAAATTTAACAACTTTGTGTAAAAATGTATCTTTTATGGTTGAAAATTCTTCTTTTTTGTATAAAAATTCAACATTTTTTAAAAATACGTCTTTTGGTTTGAAAATTCTTTTTTTTTTTGTAGAATATCCATCTTTTTTGGTGAAATTCAACTGTTTTTGATTTGAAAATAAAATATTGTTCTTTTGAAATATCTACTGTTATATTATTCGCCGAAGAATCATCTTTTTTAGTAGAAAATTCAATTACTTGGTCGAAGGTTCAACCAGTTTGATAAATTTTTGTTGTCAAAGATTCATTATTTTAGTTGAAGATTAATCTCGCTTTCTTAAAGTTTAACTACTTTGCTGAAAAAAGTTTTTTGATTGCAAATTATGTTTTTAAAATAAAAATGTAACTATTTAATTTTTGGTTAAAAATTGATTTTTTTTCTAATTGAAAATTCAACAATTTGGGTGAAGTTTCAACTGTTTAGTCGAATATTCAATTATTTTGTAGATGATTTTTTTTTACATAATTTTTTAGATTAGAAATGTAACTTTTCTATTCTTGGTTAAAAATTGATTATTTTTAGTTGAAAATTCGTATTTTTGGTGGAAAACTTGTTTGAAATTTCCTCTTTTTTGGTTTAAAATGCAACTGTTTAGTTAAAAATTATTATTTTTTTTTTTTTTTGAAAATTCAACATTTTTTCTTTCTTGACTGAAAAATCGTTATTTGTTGAAATTATTTTGTTTTAAATTCGTATTTTTTGTTTAAAAATGGACTTTTTTGTTCAAAAGTTAAACTGCTTTGTCAAAACTTTATTTTTTTGGTTGCAGATTCATCTTCTTGGTTGAAAATTCGTCTTTTTGGTTAAGAATTTACCATTTTAGGTTGAAAATTCAACTATTGGGTTAAAAATTCAACTATTTTGTTGAAAAGTTCTCTTTTTTGGTTTAAAATTTCTCTTTTTGGTTAAAATTATATGTTTGGTTCCAAATTAATTTTTTCGGGTAGAAAATTCAACTGCCTTGTTAAACATTTGTCTTTTTGGTTTGAAAATTGGAAATAGAGTTTAAATGGAATTCTGCAAATCTCTATATCTCTCAGTATTTTGCAATTCCTACACATTAAAAAATTAATTTTCAACCAAAAGAAATACCAATTTTGAACCAGTTGAATTTAACGAAAAAAGACAAATTTTTAACAAAATTGTTAAATCCTAAACCAAATAGATGAATTTTTAACAGGAAAGAATTTTTTCAACCCAGAAAGACAAATTTTCAACAAGAAAGTTATTTTTCAATCAAAAAAGATGAATTTTTTACCAATGAGATTAATTTTCTACCCGCATAGGCGATATTTGTACTTTATGAATTTTTAACCAAATAGATATGTTTTCAACCAAAAATCGAGCCAAAAATGGAAAAGTTGAATTTTCAGTTTAAAAAATTACTCCTTAACAACAAAAAAACGAAGTTTCAACCAGTTGATTTCAAGGAAAAAATATGAACTTTTAACAAAATAATTGAATCCTAAATTAAATAGGTGAATTTTCAACAATAAGGTTAATTTTTAATGAAAAAAGATTAATTTTTAACCAAGCAGATCAAAATAGTTGAATCCTTAATCAAACAGATGAATTTTCAACAAAGAAGATTAATTTTCTACCCAAAAAGATGAATAATTTCTTTTGAATCAAATTTATGTAGATACCATACTGAATTCAATATGAAACTCTTGAAATTCCTACGATTTCGAGTCGAAATATACTCACTTTGAAAAAAATAGTTGAATTTAAAAAAAAAACAAGATTTTTTATCAAAAGATATAGATTTTCAACCCAAAACAACGAATTTTCAACAACAAATAATTATTTTTCACCAAACAGTTCCATTAACAACCATATGGTTAAACTTACAGAAAAAATAGAATTTTCAACAAAAAAAGTTAATCTTGTAACCGAATAAATGACTTTTCAACAAAAGAGTTTATTTTCAATCTGAAAAAAAGGGTTTTCAACCAATTTGTCGAATTTTCAAACAAAACAGATTAAATATCAACCAAATGCAGTTGCATTTTCAATTGAATAGCTGAATTTCCAACCAAAAAAGATTTTCTATCAAAAGAGATGAATTTTCAACCCGAAACGACAAATTTTCAATTTTTAAAAATTCTGATTTTTTACCAAACAATTGCACTAATAACCAAATAGTTAAACTTTCAAGAAAAAGAAACAAATTCAAAAAAACTAGTTGAACTTCTAACCAAATAGTTGAATTTTTAACAAAAAGTTTATTTTCAATCTGAAAAGATTTTCAAGCAAATAATGGAATTTTCAAACAAAAGATTAAATTTCAACAAAAAGTGGCATTATTAAGCAAATAGTAGAACTTTCAAGCTAGAAAAACTAGTTTTTTAAAAGAAAGTTGAATTCTCAACCCGAAATGTTGAATTTTCAATAAAAAAGATGACTTTAACAAAATAGTAAGATTTTCAACAAAATAATTCAAGCTTTAACAAAATAGTTGAATTGTGAACCAAAAATTGAATAGTTACATTTTCAGTTTAAAAAAAATTACTTTTCAACCAACAAAAAACTCATTTTCAACCAGCTAAATCCAACGTGAAAAAACGAAATTTTAGCAAAATAGTTCAATTCTCAAACAAATAGTTGAATTTTCAACTAAAAAGGAAAATTATTTAACCAAAAATGAAATCGATACATTTTCTGTGAAAAAATTAACTTTCAATAAATAGAAAAGATTTTTAACCAATTGAATTATACTAAAATGACAAATTTTCCACAAAATAGTTGAATCCGCAAATAAAAAGATAAATTTTCAAGACAAAAAGATGAATTTTCCACAAAAAGGTTGTATTTTCAACAAAAAAGTTAACTTACAACCAAATAGTCAATTATACAAGTAAAAAATGAATTATCTTTAAAAGGATACAAAAATAACTTTATTTAGAAAAACATGTAGATTTTTGAAGATTTCGAACAAAAAATTTAGAAGCTTTTGAGGAAATTCAAAATGTTTTCAAGAAAATAAAAAAAATTTCCAATGATTTTTTGAAAAATTTGGAATGATTTTTTATTTTACAGCATTTATTTTAGAAGAATATTTAAAAAAATTTCAAAACATTCCAAAAGATTTCCAAAATAATCAAAAAAGAATCTGGAAGATTTGAAGGAAATTTTGCATAATATTGCAGAATTCTTTAAGAAATTTAGAAAAATTTGAACCATTTTAAAAGATATTCACAAGCTTTTGTAAAATTTCAAAAATAATAAAAAATTCCCCAAAAAAAACTGGCAGATTTTTGAAGATTTCGAAATAAAATTTTGAAGTTTTTTAAAGATTTTGAAGGTTTGAAGATAATAAACAGATTTTCTTAAGATTTTCGGAAATAATTAAAGTGATTCTTTATTTTCAAAATTAATTTGAAAAGAATATTTAAGAAAATTATAAAAAATTACAAAAGATTTATAAATTGTCAGAAATAAATCCAGAATTTTTTAAATTTTGAAGAGAATAAAAATATTTTAAAACTTTGAAAGATTTCCGAACATTTATAAAATATTCTCAAAGCAAAATGTTGATATTGTTGATATAATAATGTTGATATTTCAACAAAAAGGACGAATTCTTAAGAAAATATTTGAATTCTCAAACAAAGCGGATTCATTTCAAATCAAATAGTTGCAATTTTAACCAAAAAGGATCAAATTTCAACCAACAGAAATAAATTTTCACATAAGATAGGCTAATTTTTAACAAAATAGTTGAATCCTCGACCATATTTTTCTACAAAAAAGAAGAATTTTCAACAAAATATATGAATTTTCAACCAAAAAGTTGAATTTTAAACTAGAAATGATCAATTTTCAATCAAAAATGGAATAGTTACATTTTCAGTTTGAAAAAATAATTAGCAAATATTCAACAAAAGAGATGAATTTTCAACTAAAATTATGAATCTTTAACAAAGACAGATGCATTTTCAATGAGAGTTCAACATTCAATTCAATGGTTGAATTGTCAACCAAAAAGATTATTGTTTAACCAAGAAGAATAATGTTATACCAAAAAATACGAATTTTCAACCAAATTGTTGAATATTTAGCTAAAAAAAAATAATTTTCAGCCAAAAATGAAACGAATTTTCAACAATATAGTTAAATTTTCATCCAAAGAGATGAGTGTAAAACCAAAAATAGGAATTGTTAGTAATAAAGTGTCTACATGTACAGAAAAAATCCAGCAATTTGTACTGAAGTTGCGGTTCAACTTCCAAACAAATAGTAGAATTTTTTACCAAAAAAGATGACTTTCTAACAAAATTAATGTATTTTAAACAAAATAATTACATTTTCAACCAAATAATAAAACTTTTAACCAAAAAAGATGAATTTTCAACCAAAAATGTAATAGTAGAGTTTTCAACAAAGAAAAATTAACTTTTAACCACAAACAATTGTATTTTCTTATTGGGTTATATTTTTTTAATACTTGCATGCGTAATTGTTTATTCAAAAGCAGTTATTTGAAGTTTTGCATTTTATCTTTCGCTTCAGACAACAATTGTATTTGTGGCTCAATTTTTATCGTCGACAGCTTATTTTGTTCCTAAAAATATTCTTTACAATTCTCTTCGTGAAAGTCTTATCAAAATAGAAATTTTTATACAAGTTTAATTTGTATTAAAAATATTATTAACAAACTTTTAGAATAATGATTCGCTCACTTATTTTTAATCAAACTCACACGAATAGAATTTTATAGAATCTTTTAAAGAACCAAATAAGCCATCGACGATACAGATTGAATCAAAAGTATAATTGTTATGTAAAGCGAAAGAAAAAAAACTCGAAATATTTCAATTTAAATAAAAAATTACATATTTAACTATTTTTCCAACAAAAAGGACACTCAGATTCTGTTCCGAATTTTTTATCATCTTAGAATGTCTCGTTTTCCTTGATTTTATAAAATATTTAAAAAAAATTGGTAACATAGTTTAAGTACGGCCCCTTAATACTAAAATTGGTCTTAAATTTAAAAAACATTATAACTCTGATAAAAAAATATCTTTCCAATCTGATTTCTAATCAAGAAGCAGAATTTTTGCCACAAGAAATTGATGTTCGCGTAAGAGAACACGCGATAAGTAATCAAAATGTACTTGAGCCTTTTTCACTAAAATTTCGATATCGCCGATAATTTTCTCTTCCGCGTCGCGATTCAATTATTATCTACAGGAAAAGTGTAAAATTTTCCTCGGGCTGAAAGTGGACTCGTTGATTTCAGATAACATCTATAAAAAAAAAAAAAGTTGGAAGACATTAAAAATGCGGGCACGTGTAGGCATCTTACTTTCAACGACCACTCATCGCAAAAACGCATTTTCAGGGTTATCATTGGGAGGAATCATATTTTTTCTTACAAATGTAAAGATTAGGTAATTGATTATCCACGGTACACGCTTAACTTTAATCAGTCAACATTTAACTGAATTAATTAATCGAGCATACTTTGACTGTAAAATCAGTCATTCCTATTGACATAACAGTGGTTTTAACAGATGAATTAGTCAATATTGTTGACTGAATGAAAACAGTCACTTGAAATGACTAAATTTCAGTCAATGGAAGTGACTCAATTGTCTGCTATAATAAAATTGAAAAATTATTTATAAATAAAATTCTTGACTAAGTTCCTACATCTTAATAAATGATTAAAATTAATCGTTATTACTGGTGAATACATTGAAAAATACGGATCAGATCAATCAAAATCACTGATTTAATTGGTAAAATTCACTGTTTATATCATTCAAAATGATGACGTCATTCAAAATGACTGATTTAATCCATGATAGTTACCGTTTAGATCATGCTGAATTACTGATCCAGTTAGTGGTCGTTACTGATTAGATCAAGTCGTTTTTATTGGCAGAGAATGAATCATTTTTCATTACAAATTTATTTTTTTTTGGTTGAAAATTCAAATTCTTGTTTGAAAATTGTTCTTTTGTAGTTGAAAAAAGTGTATTTTGTAGGAAATTCGTCTTTGGTAGAAAAAATCTTTTTTTTTTTAACAGTCTATTATTTGGTTCAAAATTTAATTATTTTGTTAAAAATTCGTTTTTTGTACTGCAGATTAATTTTGTTAATTGAAATCTGTACTATTTAATTTTTTGGTTCAAAATTGACCTTTTATAGTTAAAAATTCAACTATTTGGTTGAGGATTCAACTATTTCGTTTAAAATTCGTCTCTTTTGTTTGAATTCCACTGTTTTTTAAATATAAAATTGAAATCTTTTTTTCGTTGAAATATCAACTACTTGGTTGAAGTTTGAAGTACTTTGTTAAAAATTCATTTGTTTCAGTTAAAGATTCATGATTTTAGTTGATAAATCATCTCAATCGTGTTTGGATGAAAATTTATTTATTTGGTTGCAAATTTAACTATTTCGTTGTAAATTCGTTTTTCATAGTTTAACATTAATTTTTAAGAATAAAAATATAACTGTTATATATTTTTCTAAAAATTAATTTTTTTACTGATTTAACTTTTACATTTTTTGTCGGAAATCCATATTTTTGTTTGTTTGTTAAAAACACATATAGCTTGTTGAAAATTCGCATTTTTTTTCATAGAAAATTAATCTTCTTGGCTAAACATTGATTTTTTTGGGTCAAAAATTCAACTATTTTGTTAAAAAATCATTTTTTTGGTTGAGGATTCATCACTTTAATTGAAAGTCATTTTTTTAAACTAACCATTTTGTTGAAAATTTATGTAATATGTTAAAAATTCATCTTTTTGGTAAAAAATTTATCTTCTTGGTTAAAAAATTAACTTCTTGTTTGAAACTTCATTTATTTGGTTGAAAACTGAACTATTTTGCCGAAAATCCGTTTTTTCAAATTGAAATTAAATTTTTTAAACTGAATAATGAACTATTCTATTTTCTGTCGAAAATAGATTTTCGTTTGTTGAAAATATAAATATCTGCTGGAAAATTCATCTCTTTTAATAGAAAATTATCTTCTTGGTTAAAAATGCAGTTTCTTGGTCAAAACTTCAACTATTTGGTTAAAAAATCATTTTACTGCTTGAACATTCACAAATTTTAGTTGAAAATTCATTTTTTTGCTTTAAAATGTAACGATTTTGCAAAAAATGTATGTACCAAACAAAAAAATTTGATTGAAAATTATTCTTCTTAGTTAAAAATTTATTTTTTTGGTCAGAAAATTCAACTATTTGGTTGAAAATTCATTTCCTTGGTTGAAAAATCATCATTGTTTTGAAAATTAATGTCTTTTTTTGGTAAAAATGTTACTACTTTGGTGACAATCCCTTTTCGTGCTTTTTGTTGTTGTAAAAAATTCATCTCTTTTGATCCAAAATTAATCTTCTTGGTTGAAATTTTATCTTTTTGGTTGAAAATTTAAATATTCTATTTTTTGTTGAAAATTGATCTATTTTAGTTTAAAATTGAACTATTTCGTTGAAAACTAGTTATTTTCGTTCAAAATCATTTTTTTAACCTCTAATTGATCTTTTTTAGTTGAAAATGTATGTACTTTATTGAAAATTCGACTTTCTTGGTAAAAAATTTAACTTTTGAAACTAGTGGAAATTTGTTGTATTCAAGATAATACATGCTTTGTAGGGTGAAAACTCCATTTTCAAAATTCTATGATTTTTTCTCGACCAGTTTTTTTCCTTGACCATTAACATTCATATACAAACTTGAAATTTTAAAATTTATTTATTTTAAACAAAAAAAGTGACTTTTCTACGATAAAAGATGACTTCTTAAGAAAATACTTGAATTTTCTACAAAATAATTAAATTCTCTACAAAACAATTAAATTTTCAACGAAAAAGTTGAAATTTCAATCAAGAAGGATGAAACTTAATTTAAAAAAAAAAATGAATTTTAAGATCAAACAGACGAATTTTCAACAAATAAAGAATATTCAGTAATGAAAGAAAAAAATGTTCAACTAAATTGTTGAACCGTAAAGCCAAAAGACGAATTTTCTGTACAAAAATTGAATTTTCAACCAGAGAGAAAAATTTGAAAAATTTCAACAGAATAGTTGAACTTTTACCCACGCAGTTAAATTTTCAAAAGATCAACTTTCAACTTAATATTCAAACTTTGACCAAAGAGATGAATTTTCAACTAAAAATATGAATCTTCAACAAAAACATGATTTTTTCACAAAGTGGTCCAACCAAATTTTCAAACAAAATATTTTAAATAAGAAGTAAATTTTCTACGAAGATACTTGAATTTTCAACCCAAAAAGATGAATTTTCAATAATAACAGTTGAATTTTCATACAAAAAGGATGACTATTTAAAAAAATGATTTAATTTTCAATCCAACAGTTGCATTTTCATCCAAGAAAGATTAATTTTCCATTAAACCAGATGATTTTTTAAATCAGAAAGACAAATATTAAAAAATATAGTTGAATTTTCATCCACAAAATATGTTATTGATTTTTCAACCCAAAATGTGAATTTTTCTCAAAAGATAAATTTTCTACGAAATAGTTGAATTTTTAACAAAACAGTACATTTTTGGACCAAGAAGGATGACCTTTGAACAAATTTATTGAATTTCCAACCAAACACTTGCATTCTTATCAAAAAGATATGAATTTTCTACTCAGACAGATGAAATTTTAAATAAAAAGAATAATTAAATAAAAAAATAGTCGAATTTTCATCCACAAAAGATTTCAGGTGATTTTTCAACACAAAATGTGAATTTTTCTCAAAAGGTAAATATTCTACGAAATAGTTGAATTTTCAACAAAAAAGTAGATTTTTGGACCAAAAAGGATGACTTTTTAAAAAATTCTTTGAATTTTAAACTGAACAGTTGCATTCTTATCCAAGAAATATGAATTTTCCACTCAGGCAGATGAATTTTCAAATAAAAAAGATAAATTTTCAAAAAAAAATAGTCGATTTTTCATCCAAAAAAGATTTCAGGTGATTTTTCAACAAAACAGTTAAAATTTCGACCAAAAAGGATGACTTTTCAATAGAATTATTCAATTTTCAACCAAACAGTAGCATTCTTGTCCAAAAAAGATGAAATTTCTACTAAGAATTTTTAAAGCAAAAAAACATTTCAATTGATTTTTCAACCCCAAAATATGAATTTTTCTCAAACGGTAAATTTTCTACGAAATAGTGGAATTTTCAAGCAAAAAGATTGACCTTTTGACAAAACTTTTAATTTTTCAAACAAATAATAAAATTTACAACTAAAAAGATCATTTTCAGGAGGAAGCAACTGCAAAAAAAGAAATATAAATACAAAACAAATAAATTACTAACAAAAATGTTATATCATGGTTAACGCAAAACTTAATTTTAAAAATTCTCTAATTTTTCCCTGACTAATTTTTCATTTTTCCTGAACATTAATATTCAAAGACTAGAATATTACATTTGTAACATTTTCAACCTAGAATCTTTTATAGGCGGAATAATACAATATTAAATGAAAATTGAAAATTTTCAAATTTATTCTGCTTGAAAGTTATTTAAAGTTATATAAATTCCCTGACTTTTACAAGATTTTTTTTCTAAATCCCTAACTTTTCCCTGACTTTAAACAAAATTGTTGTTGGCTAGGTTCCTTTTTTCACTCACCAGTTTTCTTTGGCGCGTAAAGTTAAATTCATAATAATCTGTACAATTTCTACGAGTTACTTGTTCCATTTGTGAATTTCCGAAAATTACTGAAGTTAAGCAGCGTTGGGCGCGGTTGGTACTTGGATGGGTGACCATTCGAGAATACTGCGTGCTGTTGGCCCGTCGTGGGTGTGGTGAGCCCACACTTGTAATTATTTACTACAAGAAACTATCCACCTAGAAACACTACCCGAACCGGGTAGTGTCACGCCTACCCTCAAAGGGAAATGGCTTAATGGTAATGGTATACGTACATAAATGAAGGACCCCCCCCCTTTCGTAAAAAAATCTCTTGACCCCTCCCTCCCCTTGAGCTGTTACGTAATTTAAGTACGGTCCCTTAGGTCATTTTTGGCTGACCCCTTATCCAATTTTGTATGACTGCTGTTACTAAAAGACTTCAAAATAAATTTGAAAACAAACATTTTTTTGCAATAACATTATTGATCTCTTATGTATAAGGTTGTGTTTATTCCTAAAAGAAAAATTCATGAACGTTCACGAAAAATGAAAATTATGTTAGGGAAAAATCAGGGAATTTCAAAATTGGGGGCACAAACGTTAAAGAACGTCATTAGAGTGGCTCAAAAATGTCCTATATCAGTCCAAATAACGTTCCTTAAACATAGAATGTTCCAGAGACGTTTTACGGACGTATTTGGAACATGAAACGGTTTCAGAAAATTATTTGCTCTAACATAGGACAGTTTTTAAACCGTTCAAATAACGTTTTTCAATTTGTACGTCCAAGGAACGTTTTTAGGACGTTCCAATGACGTTCTTGAATTTCTTGCCCATTGGGAACCATGATAACATGTTGAAAAAATAAAAAGTAGCAATCGAAACTGATAACGAGGGTCGATAAGTGAATTAGTAAATTTATCGAAGCGCTACTTCGCGAAAATCTATTCCTATGCAATTGTATACGACATGACTAACGCAGCGACCATAAGTATGATTAGATATTTCACTCGCTGATTAGATTGTGAGTCCGGAAAAGAAGTTAGATTCTTCCTTTGTTCTTCTATTACAAATTTGACGTATATAAGTGATATAAAATCATGTGCTCTAGTTTTGATTAAATTACTTTTTACTTTTTTTCAAACTCTAAGCATGTCCCCACTCCTTTAGATTCAGCAGCGACTGCACTGCCCCTTGCGGTAGCGTCCTCAACTACTTACTACAATTTATTAATCCTGGGTGGCCGCAGCTAAGGGAAACGCAGGGCTCACAGACCGCTCCCTATATCTCCTATTGTCCCCTATATTCAGTTAAGGTCCTCAAAGTACCCTATTTACAAGATTTGGTCCCTATCGTATCCTATGTCACTTTTCTCTCAATAACTTAACTCATGGGTTAATCACTATTCAATTTAGGACATATTTTTGAAGTGTCATGAATTCTTTGGGAATATTTCATGGTATTTTTCAAGCTTCCGATAATTTTTTAATAGATCTTAACAGTCTGAAAGGATTTTTGAATTTTATTTTTAAATATTTTAGGGAATTTTAAAAGATTAGAACATTGCGCACTAATTACCCTTTATTTAGAATACAATCTTTTAGTAAGTGGAACTACTTTGTTACAATTTAACGATTTTGTAACATTTTAAAAATTATGTTTGAACTGAAAATTTAACTATTCTATGTTTGGTTAAAAATTTATCTTCTGCAGTTAAAAATTCAACTATTTGGTTGAAAATTCATGTATTTTATTAAAAATTAATCTTTTTTGGTAGAAAATTAATCTTTTTGGTTCAATTTTGATTTAATTAGTTTTTTTTTCATTTACACATACATTTTTTAATGAAAATTTAACTATATCATGTTTGTTTGGACATTAATCTTCTTCAGTTGAAAATTCAACTATTTGTTTGAAAACTTCTGTATTTCTTTGAAGCTTTGTCTTTGTGGTAGAATATTAATCTTCTTGGTGACTAGTTCACCTTTTTGGTTGAAAATTCAACTATTAGGTTGAAAAATTCTATTAAAAATTAAAATATTTGGTTGAAAATTAGTGTTTTTATTGAAAATTAATTCATTTAACTGAAAATTTAACTAAATTTTGTGTCGATTTTTTTTATAGACATTTAATCTTTTCGACAGAAAATTCATTTGTTGGGTTGAAAATTTAACTATTTCGTTGATAATTGATTGTATCTGCTTGAAAACTTATTTCTCTAACTGAAAATTAAATTATTCTATTTTTTGTTAATTAATGATCTCTTTATTTGAAAATTTCATTAAAAATTAAAATATTTGGTGGAAGATCCATGTCTCTTGTTAAAAATTAATTTTTTTTTAGTAGAAAATTAGTTTCTTTTTTGGTTGAAATTTCATTTCTTTGCTTGAAAATTAGTTTTTTTCTTATTGAAAATGAATTTTTTTAACTATTTCAATTTTTCTTTGAAAATTTTTTTCATGGAAATTTAATCTTTTTATTTGAAAATTCATCTGTTTGGTTGAAAATTTAACTATTTCATTTGATTAAAAAAATATTTCTCTAACTTAAAATTAAACTGTTCCATTTTTTGTTGAAAATTTATCCTTCTTAGTTGAAAATTCATCTATTTTGTTGAAATTTTGTCTTTTTTGGTAGCAATATAACCTTTTTGGTTGAAAATTGAACTGTTTGGTTAAAAATTTATTTTTATGATTGAAACTGCATCATTTTAGTTGAAAATTCATTTCTTTGGCTCAAAATTTAAAAAAATTTTGTTAAAAATTCTTTTTTTTTTAGTTGACAATGAATTTTTTATTATTAATGTAGCTATTTTATTTTTGCTAGAAAACCGATCTTTTTCAGTCGAACATTCACTTATTTTGTTGAAAACTCGTAATTCCCAGAAATTTTTGTATTTATTTTAATCTCGATTTTAATAGTTTGAAGGGATTTCAAAGACTTTGAAATATTTTAGGATATTTTGAAATTTCAAGGCATTTTCAAGATACTTAAATAATTTCAAAGAATTTCCAAGGGTTTTAATCATTTTAAGGGATTTTAATATTTTAATGGATTTCAAAGACTTCATTCACACGAAGTGAGGAATTTCGTAATGTTTCAAAGATTTGAAGAGATTTTCAAATTTTTTTTGGAATTCATTTGGAATTCGCCGTAAATCCTTAATGATTAATCGTGAATTCTTTTGAATTCTTCTAAATTCACTCAATTTTACTCAATTCACTGGATTCATAAAAAGGTTTTGTTTAATTCATCTTGAAGTTTCTAAAACTCACCTTAAATTCTTAAGCATTCCATCAAATTATTTTAAATCCTTTTTAATTTTTTCTAAACTGATTTCAAACTTACTCAATTCAATGAATTTTGTCATATTTTTGAATTGTTTTGAATTCACTTGATTGCTTTATAAATTCAGCTTGATTTTTTATGAATTTCATCGAATTCTTCTCATTTCCTTTAAATTCGCTCAAATTTGAGTGAAATCAATGGAATTTTTTCGATTTTTAAAATTATTTCCAATTCATTTGAATTCTTTTAAATTGGTTCGCAATCATTAGTCACTTTTTTGGTTATAAATTAGTAAGCTTTTCAAGATTTGAAGAGATTTGCAATTATTTTTTGGAATTCACCCTGAATCTTTAAAATTCTTCGGAATTCTCTTGAAATTGTTTAGTTCACTTGAAATTCAATGAATTAACTCATTTCAACTCAATTCAATGGATTTTGTTTTTTAATTTTTAAAAGTTTTTATTTAATTGATCCTGAAGTATTATAACCTCACCTAGAGTTCTTAGTCATTTCATCATATTCTTTGGAATTCCCTTGATTTTTTCTAAGCTTATTTCCAAGTTACTGAATTCAATGAAGTTTTTTTGTATTTTCAAATTGTTTTCAATTTATTTGAATTTTTTCAAATTCACCTTGAATTTTTATGAATTTCATCGAATTCTTCTCATTTACCTTAAATTGCCCTAAATTCATTCCAATTTCACGGAAAACAATGGAATTTTTTGGATTTTTAAAATTTTGTCAATTAATTTGGATTGTTTTGAATTTAACTTGAATTGCTTTGAAATCTTATGAATTTATCACTTCAAATAACTATCAAGGATAATAAATTTGACATTTTTAAATTTCAATTTGCAATTCTTTTATTCTGTTTATAAATGATAATTCGTTCTTGAAAATGTTACAAGATTAAAATTATAATCTTTGAATATTAATGATTATGCAAAAGTTAGAGAATTTTGAAATTAAAGTTTGCGACCGCCCTGATGTAATATTCTTGTTAGTAATTTACTTACCTTGTATCTCTATTTCTTTTCTTTGCAGTTGCTTCCTCCTGAGGATTATTATTTTAATTGAAAATTTTTATTATTTGGTCGCAAATTCAACCATTTTTCTTAAGAATCATCCTTTTTGGTCAAAATATTAACTTTTTTGTTGAAAATTCAACTTCTTTTTTGATAGAAAATTCAACTATTTCTTCGAAAATCTTTCTCTTTGGATAACAAATTCATCTCTTTTGCTAGAATATTCGTCTTTTTTGGTTAAATTCAACTTTTTTTCAATTAAAAATAAAATCTTCTTTGTTGAAATATATATTATTATATTAGTCGATGACAATTCATATTTTTCGGTTCAAAATTCAATTATTTGGTTGAAGGTCGAACAACTTTGTTAAAATATGATTTTTTTGTTGAAGATTCATCATTTCAGTTGCAAATTCATTTCGTTGGTTAAAAATTTTGTTGTGGTTGAAAATTAATTTTTTAACTGAAATTTTAACTATTCCAGTTGAAGCTTCATCATTTTAGTTAAAAAATAATTTTGTTTTTTTGAAAATTTGATTAATTTGTTGAAAACTAATTTTTTTTAGGTAAAAGGTTATGGTTTTTTTTAAATGAAAATGTAAGTATTGCATTTTTGCATTGAAAATCGATTTTTTATAATTGAAAATTCAACAATGTAGGTAAAAGTTGA
Organism: Andricus curvator; assembly: GCA_932195095.1. Classification (NCBI taxonomy): domain Eukaryota; kingdom Metazoa; phylum Arthropoda; class Insecta; order Hymenoptera; family Cynipidae; genus Andricus; species Andricus curvator. Next base: position 651,498 of record CAKNYM010053347.1, on the reverse strand, counting down.
ACCACTTTGTTTAACATTTAATTTTTTTGATGAAGGTTCAACTGTTTGGTTGAAAATTTAATTATTTTGTTGAAAATTCATTCTTTTTTGTTTAAATTGATTTTGTTAACTTAAAATGTAACTTTTATGTTTTTGGTTGAGAATTTCTCTTTTTTAGTTAAAAATTTATTTTTTTCTGGTAGAAAGCTATCTTCATTTAAATTTTCTCTATTTTTTTAAAGATGCTTTGCTTTTGCTTTTGCTTTTGCTTTTGCTAAAGATGTTTGGTTGAAAATTATGTTCATTGTTTAAAATTTATATTTTTGGGTTAGAAATTCAACTGTTTTACAGAAAAATCGTCTTTTAGTTTGAAAGTTCAACAATTTTTATGAACTTTTTTTTCTTTCTTGACTAAAAGTCCTTATTTGTTAAAAATTTGTCTTTTGAATTGAAAAATCACATCTTTGGTTGAAAATTGCACTATTTTGTTAAAATTCTACTTTTTTGGGGAGAAATTTAATCTTGTCGGTTGGAAATTCATCTATTTGGTTACAAATTTATCTTTGCAGTTCGAAAATTCAAATTTATGTTAAAAAATTCAACTATTTTGTTCAAAATTCATTCTTTTGGTTGAAAATTCGTCTTTTTGGGGTAAAAATACAACTATTTGGTTAAAAATAACATTTTCATGCAAAATTAGTTTTTTCGGGATAAAAATTAAACTAAAATTTATTTCTTTGGCTTTTGGTAAAAAAAAAATTGTAATTAAAAAAAAAAATTTCATTTGGTAGAAATATAAACTATTTGAATAAAAATTTAACCAATCGGTTTAAAATTAATTTTTGTATTGAAGTCATATTTTCGGGTTGAAGGTTTCATTTTTTTACAGAAAATTTGGCTTTTGGCTTAAAAGTCCAAAAAATTAAATGAACTTTTTTTCTTTGTTGACTGAAAACTCCTTATTTACGGAAAATTCTTCTTTTTGGTTGAAAAAATTCATTTTCTGGTTGGAAAGTTGAACTACTTTATTAAAAATTCTTTTTCTTCAAAATTGGTTAAAAATTGGACTATTTTGCTGAAATATCTTCCTTTTTTGTTGAAAATTATTTTTTTTTTTCATTGAAAATTTAACTTTGCCATATTTGGTATAAACTTATCTTTTTTTGTTGAAAATTTAACTTTTTGGTTGAAAGTTTATCTGTTTGGGTTGAAAATTCAACTATTTGGTTGAAAATTCAATTTTTGGTACAAAATTAATTATGTCAGTGTGGAAATTTAATTGCTTTGTTGAAAATTTGTCTTTTTGACTTGAAAATTTAATAATTTGGTAGAAAATTTAACTATTTGGTTGGAAATCAATTTTTTTGTTGAAAATTCATATTTTCGTGTTAAAAATGCATTTTTTTATTGAAAATTATTTTATTTTAATAGAAAATTCAAGAATTTGATTAAAAATTAACATTTTGGTTGAAAATGCAACTATTTTATGGAAAATTCATCTTTTTGGCTTGAAAATTCAACAGTTTGGTTAAATATTCTTTTTTTCTTGACTGAAAAATTCGTCTTGGTTGAAAATTCAATTCTATTGTTGAATATTTGTTTTAAAAATGCACCCCTTATCGTTAGGTTGAGCATTCAACTATTTACCTTAAAATTAACTTTTTTCTCAAAAATTCTTATTTTCGGGTTGAAAATTGGACTTTTTTGTAGAAAATTAGTATTTTTAATCGAAAATTCAATTGCTCTATTGAAAATTCGTCCTTTTAAATTGAAAATTAATCTTCTATGGTAGCAAAGCCATCTTTTTTCGAATGAATAAATAAATTTGAAAATTTGAAACTTTGTTTTGAAATTGTTAAAATGTTAATCTTTGAATATTATTGGTCACAGAAAAGAAAAAATTGATCAGGAAAAATCTAGGAAAAGTCAGATAATTTTGAAAATGAAATTTTGCGGCCAGCCTGAAATCATTATGAACATCCATTGAAGATGTCTATCTATATTGAACTAAAGCCTATCTTGCTTGATTTGCGTAATGCCTACTAAAACAGGTAACCTGCACAAAGAAATGTTGACATAAAATCTGCATAGCCTTTTCTTAGTGCGAGAAAATGTGTAAAACGATTGCAAACTGCATTCGAATCGTTTGTTGAATCAAGAAGATAAGATTACAGGAGAGGTGCGATAGTGTGGCCATATTTTGGGGACACCTACTTGTTGCGCCTGTGGAATCAGATATAGAACCCACACCGGAGAACGGGTGGTAAATAGATAAGGCACATGGATGTGTGTGTATATCGGGATACGCTTATCCGTGTAGAGCTAAGCGCTTTCAGACTACATGTTTTCGGCAAAGCACACACAAATCTACACGTACACACACTCATACCAATACTTGCACTCATATCGATTCTCATTCTCATACCAATTCTCACACTCGCACTGATTTTCGCACTCATACTGATTCTCCCACTCATACTGATTCTCCCACTCATACTGATTCTCACACTCATACTGATTCTCACACTCATACTGATTCTCACACTCATACCGATTCACACACACACTCATTCGCAAAACTGAATTTGCTCCCATGTATTTGCAATCCTAGGGGACGTGTGGTGAACTTATAACCTTCGATAATGAATCAAGAATAATTAAAAATATTAAAATATCAGTACAGCCCGAAATTCTCTCAAAACAGAAGAAAGAGGGTAATTTTGCACGAAAATAAGGGGAATAAATTCTTTTAAATAAAATTAATGTAGGCAACATATTCAATTCAACATGAAACGCCTTATATTCTTAACATTTCAATACAATAAAGAATTTCATAAACAATAAACGATAAAGATTTTCTGCTAAAAAAGATAAATTTTTGACAGAAAGGAACAATTATCAATAATAACAATTAATCTTTACCAAATACACCTCAATAGTTGAATTTTCAAGCAAAAGAGACGGGTTTTCATCAATTATATTGATACAATCTTTGGTAATAAAATTATTTTTTTTTTCATTTTTAAACATTTTTAAAAATAATAAAAATTTTGTAGTTGAATTTAGAACAAAAAAATTTAGTTTTAACCAAGAAAGATAATTTTCATATTATAAAAGATGAATTTTCAACACAACAGTAGCATTTTCCACAAAGAAAGAAGACTTTAACAAAATAGTTGAATTTTCAACAAAATAATTCAACTTTTAATAAAATAGTTGAACTTTCAACCAAATAGTTGATTTTCCAACAAAAGAGTTGATTTTCTACCGCATAAAGGATGAATTTTTAATCCAATGCGAACTTTCAACAAGCTGTTGAATTTTTAACAAAACCATTGAATTTTACAACATACTAGTTGAATTTTTAACTAAATAATATAATTTTCAACATAAACAAAAGTTCAATTTTCTATCTACAAATATGCATTTTGAAACCAATAGTCGAATTTTTAAACAAAAAAGATTAAATTTCAGCCAAAAACAGATGTATTTTCAAACAAGTAGATGAATTTTCGAGCCAAAAAAAATGAATTTTTTGAAAAACAGTTGACTTGCCTACAAAAAAGATAACTTTAACAAAATAGTTGAATTTCTAAAAAAAATTAAAGGATGAATTTTCAACCAAAGGGATTAATTTTCTACCAAAAGACGAATTTCCAAAAAAATAAAAGGTAAGTTTTCAACAAAAAATGCAATAGTTAAATTTTCAGTTAAAAAAATCACATTTCAACACAAAAAATGAATTTTCATTCAGTTCAATTTAATGAAGAAAAGACGAATTTTTAACAAAATAGTTGAATCTTCAACCAAATAGATCGATTTCCAACAAAGAAGATTAATTTTCTACCCGTAAAGGCGAATTTTCTAAACGAAAGTTAAGTTTCAATAAAGAAAGATATATTTTCAATTAAATAGTTGAGTTTTAAACTAAAAAAAAAAAGTTTATAACGGAAAATTAAATCGTTAAATTTTAAGTTAGAGAAATTAAGTTTTTTCTTAAATAGAATGTTCAACCAATTGAATTGAATTCAAAAAGACGAAATTTTAACAAAAGAGAATATTCCTTAACCAAAAAGATGAATTTTCTGCTAACACTTAAATTTTAAACTCGAAAATATAAGTATTCAACAAAAAAGTCAATTTTATAACAAAAAATGGCATAATAGTGGAATTTTCAACTAAAAAAAGGTAAATTTTTTATTTGAAATATCAATTTTGAACCAAAAATGGAATGGTTACTTTTCTGTAAAGAAACTGAATTGCCAACAGAAAAAACGAATTCTTCATAACAAAAAATGGCATAATGGTTGAATTTTTAACCAAAAAGATGAATTTTCAACTAAAAAAATTGATTTTCTACGAAAAATTTAACCAACTTGAAAAAAATTATGAATTTTCAACCAAATAGTTGAATTTTAATCTAGTTTTTAATCTATAAAAGTTAAATATTCAATTAAAAATGTCAATTTTAAATCAAAAATGGAATAATTACATTTTTTTTTAATTCTCAAAGAAGAAAACGAATTTTCAACAAAAAGGGCATCGTTAAATTCTAAGTTGAAAATTAATTTTTAACAATAAAAAAACAACAATTTTTCTACCCAAAAATACAATTAAAAAAAAATTGAATCCTCAACCAAAAAAAATGAATTTTCATCAAACAAGTTAATTCACCACCGAAAAGTTATATCTTCAAATAAAATTATGAATCTTTTACCAACAATAATGAATTTTTTACAAAATAGTTAACGTTTAAACCAAAGGGATTAATACATTTTCAACTAAAATAATGAATCTTCAACAAAGAAAATTAGTTAAAAAAAAAATTTCGAAAGACAACAAACAAGATGATTTTTTAACCAAGAACATTAATTTACTGCCAAAAAATACGAATTTTCAACAAAATACGTACATTTTCAACAAAATAGTGGAATTTTCAACTAAAAAAAGATAAATTTTAAATTTAAATTATCAATTTTGAACCAAAAATGGAATGCTGACTTTTGTGTAGAAACACTGAATTGCCAACAAAAAAAAACGAATTCTTAGCAAAACGGTTACATTTTCAACCAAAAAGATGAATTTTCGTCTAAAATGATGAATCTTCACAAAAAAATGCATTTTTATAAAAAGATTTTAACATTCAATCAAAGAGTGGAACTATTTATCAAAAAGTTGATTTTATGAGAAAGAAGATTAATTTTCTACGAAAAAAATTAATTGTCAACCAAGCAGTTGATTTTTCGACCAAGAAGATGACTTTTTACAATTATTAATTTTACAAATAGTAGAATTTTTAGCCAAACAAAATGAGTTTCGACTTCGGACATGTGTGATAAATTCGAACCCCCTTAAGTGATAGCTTGAATTACTTAAGGGGATTTTAACCAGAATCTAAAACCAGTTAAAGCCTCAACTGGTTCTAGATTCTGTTTAAATTCTGGTTTCTGGTAAAACCCCCCTTAAGTAATTCAAACTATCAATTTAGGAGTGTTCCAATTTACCTCACATGTCCGAAGTTACCCCATTTGTCGATATCTTGCAAACAGGGAAACAAAGCAGAATAGGAAAAAGAGTGTGAAGTCTAAAATATAAAATTGATTTTGAAACTTATTAACTTATTATTGCACTTTACCCTTTACCCTTTCATTTTTTTTCTCAAATTTATCATCAGGAAACGTACTGCGTGACCCCTCCCCTCTCATATTGACAACGTAGTTCATGAACGGCCACTAAATTCAATCGTATGTGCAGAGATTCACACACGCGGATTAGCCCACAAACATTGACACATGTATACACCTACCCTATCAGCTTACCACCCGGCATGACTCCACTCGGAAAATTTCGGGGGTGGCTGCACCATATATGCAATTGCCAATTCGGGCGTGCTGGTGTTGCTGGCGCTTTCCGAGTCCGACCTACATAGTTATGTACTCCCAGGTTTCTGTGTGAACTAATACTAATACTAATACAAATACTAAATACATATATGAACGCGGGTTTACCACATCGCCAAGGGCCGACGCTATAAACGCCATTACTACTTGTTGCTCCGCTTCCGAAAACCCACTATGCAATTCGTGAACGAGGTCGGTATTAGCTGGACCACTTTTCAACAAGTTTGCCTTGCTGAACAAGCGTTAGTGAATCGGAAAGTTGATTTCGAATTTCGACTGCGAATGCGTTAGCGGGATTAAAATGCGGTTAAAAATTGGATTTTAATGTTTCTGTCGGTTTCGGTGATTTCGAATTTGGTGTACGAATGTGTTAGCGAGATTAAAATGTGGTTAAAAATCGAACTTTTGATTTTCTATCGGTTTTCGTGGTTACGAAGCAATCAAGCTTATTAACAATAGGATTTTTTAATCAGAACAATTCTTTAATAATTATTTTGGATTAATGCGAGGTAAACTAGCTGTAAATTCGATCTCGAGTGTTTCCACTTTGTTTGTATTTATAATTATATGGTGCTCATTTCACGAGCACTTTGCTTCCCGTTAGCAAATGTATTTGCTTCCTGTCTTCATTTTTCTCAATTTAAAAATAGGAATTTAGAAAAAATACAAAATTACAAAATAATACAAAAAATTTTTTAATACAAAGACAAATCAGACAAATCAAATTTTGAATTCGAAATGATAATTTTTCGAGCTGGAAAAGGGAAGGGGAAAGTTCTGTCGCACCCTATCCCCTTCCCAGCTTTCTGATTTATTTACAAAAAATGTCAGAATTATTCTATTTGAGAATTTATGATCAAAAAGTCTTTTCTATTCATGCGTCAACTTTGAATAATGTGGATGAAAAAAGTTATTCTGTTTGAAACAGATGAGTCAAATATTATAAGTGAGCATCATTTCCTTAATCTTCAATTAGGTGTATTAATATTATAGATCAATCGATTTGCTTCGAATCAAGGAATCTTTTCCGTTCTTGCATCAATTTTGAATTATGTTAGTGAAAAAAGTTTTACTATAAAAAATCTTGCTTTCAAATATTATGCATTACTATAGCTTCTTCACTATTCAATAAAATTTATTATTATGGGTCAATCGATTCGCCCCGAACGAAGCAATCTTTTATATTCTTGCATCAACATTGAATTATGTTGAAGAAAAACGGCTTACTATAAAAAAAACCGTATTTTCAAATATTATGCATTACCATAGCTTCCGTGCTCTTCAATGAAATGTATTAATATTATAGGTCAATCAATTCGACTCGAATCAACACATGTTTTCTGTCCTTGCATCAACTTTGGATTATGTTAATGAAAAAATTTTTAATATGAAAAAATGATTTTAAAAATATATAAATGAGCATAACTTCCTTAATCTTCAATAAAGTGTATTAATGTTATAGATCAATCTATTTGCCTCGAATCAAGGAATCTTTCCGTTCTTGCGTCAATTTTGAATCACGTGAGTGAAAAAAGTTTTACTATAAAAAATCGTGTTTTCAAATATTATGCATTACCATAGCTTCCTTACACTTCAATAAAATGTATTAATATTATAGGTCCATCGATTCAGCTGGAATCAACACATCTTTTCTGTTCTTGCATCAACTTCGAATTATGTTAAAGAAAAAAGTTTTACTATGAAAATTTTTTTTTTTCATATATATAAATGAGCATAACTTCCTTAATCTTCAATAAAGTGTATTATTATTATAGATCAATCGATTTGCCTCGAATCAAGGAATCTTGTCCGTTCTTGCATCAATTTTGAATTACGTTAGTGAAAAAAGTTTTACTATAAAAAACTGATTTTCAAAATTTATAAATTACCATAACTTCTCTACTCTTTGATAAAATGTATTAATATTAGGTCAATCGATTTGTCTCGAACTAAGGAATCGCTTACATTCTTTCATCAAATTTGGATTATGTTGATGAGAAAAGTTTTACTATAAAAAACCGGATTTTCAAATATTATGCATTACTATAGCTTCCTTATTCTTCAATAAAATGTATTAATATTATAGGTGAATCGATTCGACTCGAATCAACACATCTTTTCTGTTCTTGCATCAACTTTGAATTATGTTAATGAAAAAAGTTTTACTATAAAAAACTGATTTTCAAAATATATAATGCACCATAACTTCTCTACTCTTTGATCAAATGTATTAATATTGTAGGTCAATCGATTCGTCTAGAACCAATGAATCTTTTATATTCTTGCATCAACTTTAAATTATGTAGAAGAAAAAAGTTTTACTATAAAAAACCGTATTTTCAAATATTATGCATTGACATAGCTTCCTTACTCTTCAATAAAATGTATTAATATTATAGGTCAATCAATTCGACTCGAATCAACACATGTTTTCTGTTCTTGCATCAACTTTGGATTATGTTAATGAAAAAATTTTTAATATGAA
>CAKNYM010053347.1:606829-643124 GCA_932195095.1 Andricus curvator | reverse complement strand
ATAAATGAGCATAACTTCCTTAATCTTCAATAAAGTGTATTATTATTGTAGATCAATCGATTTGCCTCGAATCAAGGAATCTTGTCCGTTCTTGCATCAATTTTGAATTACGTTAGTGAAAAAAGTTTTACTATAAAAAACTGATTTTCAAAATTTATAAATTACCATAACTTCTCTACTCTTTGATAAAATGTATTAATATTAGGTCAATCGATTCGTCTAGAACCAATGAATCTTTTATATTCTTGCATCAACTTTAAATTATGTAGAAGAAAAAAGTTTTACTATAAAAAACCGTATTTTCAAATATTATGCATTGACATAGCTTCCTTACTCTTCAATAAAATGTATTAATATTATAGGTCAATCGATTCGACTCGAATCAACACATCTTTTCTGTTCTTGCAGCAACTTTGAATTATGTTAATGAAAAAAGTTTTACTATAAAAAACTGATTTTAAAAATATATAAATTACCATAGCATCTCTCCTCGTTCATCAAATGTATTAATATTCTAGGTCATTCGATTTGTCTCGAACCAAGGAATCTTTTATGTTGTTTCATCAACTTTGAATTATGTAGAAGAAAAAAGTTTTACTATAAAAAACCGTATTTTCAAATATTATGCATTACCATAGCTTCCTTACTCTTCAATAAAATGTATTAATATTATAGGTCAATCGATGCGACTCGAATCAACACATCTTTTATGTTTTTGCATCAACTTTGAATTATGTTAATGAAAAAAGGTTTACTATAAAAAACTGATTTTCAAAATATATAAATTACCATAACTTCTCTACTCTTTAATAAAATGTATTAATATTATAGGTCAATCGATTCGTCTCGCACCAAGGAATCTTTTTATTCTTGCATCAACTTTCAATTATGCTAATGAAAAAGTTTTACTATAAAAAACCGACTTTTAAAATATTATTGAGTGCTACAAAAATGATATAAATATTTTTACAAATCCTTCGGTCAGTTTCAAGATATTAGGTAGGAAAATAAGCCCTCCAAATTCAATTTATCTGCAACCGTTTTCTAGTTATCGTGTTCACAAAAAAGTGTGACATCCAAACACATATCCACACACACACATCCGGACAATTGCTTAGAACATTGTATTAGAAATTTTTTAATTGAGGACGGTTTAATTGAATAAATTAAAAATTTTTGGAAAATGTTACCATTATAAAGCTTTCTTTATGAGGAAGAAAAAAGAGACTTACTACTTCGATGAAGCAGCTTGATCAACCACTAGGAATGATTTCCAATTTGCTATATTTTTTATTTGGCTGTGTCTAGTCCCGAAAAATTGGGAGAGTTTGAAAAGGGTATGGACTAGTCATCCCGAATGACGCGACACTTCGTTTTTTGAATAAAAACAATGGTTTAATAATTATTTTAGAATAATGCGAGGTACTTACTACTTCGATAAAGCAGCTAGATGAGCGACTAGGAAATATCCTTGGTTTAGATGTTGAAGAGCTCACGTTGTATCCGACACTTTTCTTTCGATCTGTAACAAAAAAATTTAGGTTAAATGAATAAGAAAAAATTACTTTCAACTTGAAGTACAGAAAATTTGATTTAAGCGATAATAACATTTTTTCAATATTATACGAACCAAACCTGTGTGTTTCAGTATAGACATATTTCTCAGACCTGCAGCTTAAAAACATATGAATCACTGATTGAATTACTGATTTTACTGATATATTAGTTATATTATTTTGAATAATTTTTCGGTTAATTTTTGGAAAACAATAATTAAAATTAAACAGGTTGGCCGCAAAATTTCTTTATCAAAATACCCTGAATTTTTCATCTCTACTTTTTCCTCTTACCTGACCATTAATATTTAAAGAACAAAATTCTAATCTTGTAACATTTTTAATGTAGAATTTTTCATAAATCGAATACAAAAATTTTTTATTTTAATTTATAAATTTTAAATTGATTATTTTTAGGACTGCCACAATCTAAAATTTAATTGAAAAACAGTGACTAATTTCTAACCCAAAAATTGATTAAGAGTGACTAATGTGTATTAATAATGTGACTTATAGTCTTTTGAATTTTAAACAATTCAATAAAATTCGATTCATAAGACTTCACAACAATTTAAGTTAAATTAAAAAGAATTCAAAAGAATTCAAATGATTTGGAACAAATTTTTTTAATTCCCTTGATTTCAGTGATATTGGATCGAATTCAGAGGAATTTAATGAAAATGAGAAGAATTCGACAATATTCATAAAAATTCAAGGGAAATTGAGAAAAATTCAAGCAATTTAAAAATAATTAAAAACTATGAGAAAACTTATTACCTAAATCCAGTAAGTCTTTTTGGTTTGAAAATTGATCTCTTTTTCTCGAAATTTCATCTTTTTTGGTTGAAAATGAAACTGTTTGATTATAATTAATCGATTTTGGTTGAGGATTTTAGTATTTTGTTAAAAGATTATTCTTTTTTATCTGAAAAAATAATCGTTTTTCTTTAAAAACTCAATTATTTAGTTGAAAATTCATATATTTCATTGGAAATTTGAGTTTTTCAGTAGAAAATTAATCTTCTTGGTTGAAAATTGACATTTTTTAGTTGAAAATTGATTTTTTTTGGCTTAAAAATTCATCTCTTCTGGTCGAAATTTAATCTTTTCATTTAAAAATGCAACAGTTTGATTAAAATTAATCGGTTCTGATTAAGATTTTTACTATTTTGTTGACAAGTTGTTCTTTTTTGGTTGATAATTAATTTTTCTAACTGAAAATATAACTATTCGATTTTTGGTAAGAAAATTTTTTTTTAGTTGAAGATTTATGCATTTTGAGCAAAGTTTGATTTTTTTCGTAGAAAAATAATCTTCTTGGTTGAAAATTCATCTTTTTAATTAAAAATTGAACCATTTGGGTGAAAGTTAAACTACCTTCTTAGAAAATTCAGTTTTTCTTATTATTAATTCATCATTTTAGTTGAAAACTTATTTCTGTGGTTGATAATTTAACTACCTTGTTGAAAATTCGTTGTTTTTTTATGTTGAAAATAATTTCTTACAACTCAAAATTTATTTATTCCATTTTTTGTTAAAAATTGATCTTTTCCAGTTGAAATTTGAACTATTTGTTTGAAACTTCATATGTTTTATTGAAAATACGTCTTCATTGGTAGAAAATAAATTTGTTTAGCTAAAAATTAATCTTTTTGGTTAAATTGAACTGTTTCATTTCAAATTAAAATACTTTTGGTTTTAATATGAACAGTTTTTGATTTAGAATTGAAATCTTCTTAGCTGAAATATCAACTATTACATTTTTTAGGGAGAATTAATCTTTTTCTATTAAAAATATTACTACTTGGTTGAACCACTTTGTTGCAAATTCATTTTTTCTGTTGAATATTCAGGATTTTACTTGAAAATTCATCTCCTTGGTTGAAAATTTAATTTAAAAAGAACATAATAATTCTTTTTTTGTGGTTTAAAATCGACTTTATTAATTAAAAATTAAACTATTCCTTTTTTGGTTGCTTTGCTAAAAATCCATTATTTTGGTTAAAGATGCATAATTGAAGTTGAATGTTTATCCCTTTTGTTGAAAATTTAACTATTTTGTTGAAAATCAGTTTTTTTTTTGTCTTGAAAATTAATTTTGTTGATAGAAAATTCAACTATTCCCTTTTCAATGGAAATTTTATTTGTTTGAGTGGCAAATTCAACTATTTCGTTGTAAGATGCATCTTGTTTACGTTGGAAATTCGTCTTTTTGGTAGAAAATTAATCTATAAGCGGAAATTTCGTTTTTTTTAATAAATTTTTCTTAGTATAAATAAATCTTTTTTTTTGTTGAAAATTCATATTTTTCGTTGAAAATTCAACTACTTGGTTAAAAGATGAACTATTTAGCTAAAAATTAATATTTTTTTGTTAAAGACGTATGATTTGAGTTGAACTGCTTTGATGAAAATTCATTATTTTTGTTAATGCTTCAAACATTTTAGTGGAAAATACACCAGTTTGGTTAAAAATTGAACTATTTTGTTTAAAATTATTAAAAAAAAAAATTTTATCATAAAATTAATCTTTTCTTTGTTATTCAAAATTCATCTTTTTGGTTGCAAATTCAACTACTTGGTTAAAAGATGAACTACTTAGCTAAAAATTAATATTTTTTTGTTAAAGATGTATATTTGAGTTGAATTGCTTTGATGAAAATTCATTATGTTTGTTAATGCTTTAAACATTTTAGTGAAAAATACACCTGTTTGGTTCAAAATTGAACTATTTTGTTTAAAATTAATTTTTTTAATAAATTTTTTTCAGTATAAAATTAAACTTTTGTTTTTGTTGAAAATTCAACTACTTGGTTAAAAGATGAACTATTTAGCTAAAAATTCTTTTTTTTTGTTAAAGATGTATCATTCGAGTTGAACATTAGTTGTTTTTTTTTCTTGAAAATTAATTTTGTTTATAGAAAATTTAACAATTCCATTTTTAGTTAAAAATGAAACTTCTCAGATAAAAATTCCATAAATTGGATACTTGAAAATGACTGATTTCATCAGTGACTAAAATTGACCGATTTAAAAAGTCACCTTCGACTGCTTCATCAGTCGTCGAATCCACATTTTATGAATCAGTCGAAATTGACTTCGAATCAGTCACTTTTGACTGATTCAAATTTGGATTGTACTAGACTCATATTTTGGCATTTATGGATGCACATAAACATGAATATATCAGGGAACACACCGCAAAGGGAGCTCAAAAAAGGGGAAATAGGGTGATTTTCTCACGAAAAAGGGGAATATAGGGGAAAGATTAAACATTTATTTTTGTATATCGAAAAGAACAAATAATTTTTTTATAAAAAATGTTATATTTTAAAATAATTTTCAATGATTTTTCAATGATTTCTGCCATTGAAGAATTTTTTTTATATACACTTACGTCGTTGGAAATCCATTCACAGTGATATAAAAAAGTCAGAGAAAAAAAAATAAAATTAGTTAAATACACAATTTTGATATGTTTAACATCGTTCTCATAAATATTTTTTTCCAAGATTCGTCATTTCTTTCTTACCATAATTAATACTTTCAATGTAAATTTAAAACTACACTCTTCAGTAGGGCGAAGTGAAAATGCTAAAATTAATCGAATCGTTTCCCGTGTAGGAATGGTAACAGGGATTCGACCGGGAGCCGGCCGGATAGCCCCAGTTTAAACCGGGCGCTGGCCGGGGATACCGGCCGGGATCCGGCTAAAAACGTCACGGTAAACTGGTCGGATTCCGGCTTTCATACCGGCCGGGATCCGGTCGGGTAATCCGGCCACAGAGCGGTTAAAAAATGTTGCTTCTGGCGAGAAATTGGTAACTTGTTTTGTCTTTTAAGGCTCATCGTAAAGAATACGGTGAACTTTAAATGTCAAATCAAGTTAATAAATTCTCGTGAGGAAATTGAAGAAGAGTTTCAATAATTGATGCTAGAATCTGCTAGCAATTGTTTTATTTTGGAAACCACGTGGTGATTTGAGGTTAGGAAGGAAGAAAGGAAAAAAATGAATACACAACACTATAAATTAATTAAAAATACTAATTATCCACTCAGTAAGTGGGGTTTTCGAACTGATTACTGAAATAATGTTCATTTTAATTATGGATCGCGGTTTTATTTGCGAACTTCGAGGAGACGATACGTGCATTCTCGTTCGAGGTTCGAAAGTGAAACTTACAAGTGTCTACGCCGACGCCAGCGCAGAAGGCGTCAGACATGGCGGTAAATTTGAAAGTGTACAGACTAAAACTTGTCTGAAAATAGAGAAAATTATAAAAATTGTAATAAATCTGCTGTTGCACATTGCAGAATCGATAACAGTTTTATTTAATAAGTTAAAACATTTAAAAAAATCGAATCTTTTTTTTTTAAGAATTCAAAAAGCTAGTTTCTGTTTTGCTGATCTGATAAATCTTTAAATTATACTTTTCAGATAATAATTCATCTAGTATCCGTAAATACGTCTTTGATAATGTCATGGCTCTTAAAAAATGTGTAATTTCTACAAAAAAAAGTATCCTGACCAGTGCCCGGTCGGCTCCCGACCATGAAATCTAACCAGGGTTGTCCCGGCCAGTAACCGGCCGGCTCCCGACTAGGTGATTCGAGAAAAATGTAGCCCGGCCGGCTCCCGACCGGTTCCTGGCCATGAAACCCAAACAGGGGTAGCCCGGCCGGGATCCGACCAGAAAACTTGTTGTAGTAGGGCCAACCGGGGCAATTTCTGCACGGGTTGAGCTGAGGGATAACAATTTGTGGTCCGACATACAAAACATGTAAAGGAAAAATGTTTCAAATCGGTTAATATCTTCTATTCTCTTTTTTAGATTTACAATTAAAATTTTTTTTTTAAATTGCCTTATTTAAAATTTTTTGAAAATGTACAAAAACATGTTTTTTGGATTGATTCGAACCTGAAATTTCTTCAGCTTGAACTAAAGAAACATGTTATTATTATTTTTTTTAAGGGAAACATTTCTTTTCGTGATACTTATAAAGTTCCAAAATCGCAAAAAAATATAAAATCCCAAAAATCCTAAATCACGACAAAAGTTTTTTTTTTCGAAAAAACAAAATGATAAAATGTTTCTTTGGTTGAAGCAGAATGACTTTCAGGTTCGACATGTTCAACTTTTTTTAAATGTGTGCATATGACTCAATCCAAAAGAACCTGTTTTTGCACATTTTCAAAAAAATTGTTACTGCGCGAGAAAATTTATTCTTAAATTTTGTAATTTTTTATTATTGTTGACTAGTAAAAGTTGTATATATAAAAAATTCGTCATAATTTTTGAACCAATAGGAAATATTTTGAATTTGAAATCTCTTTTGTCGAATGCCATTCCACAAGTTTTTTTCTCTCAGCTCCAACGATTTGATTTGTTTGAGCATTTTCACTCTGCCCCACTCTTCAGTGCTCTTAAACTCAAATTAAAAATTGCTCAAGTTAGAACATTTAACATTGCAGTTGATGAATTTGGAATATTCGATTTTTTAATTAAGTAGGTATATAAAGTGTTCACTTTCTAATACTTATTTAGAAAGTACTGTATATATTTTTTAATGTTATTGGTACCTTATTTATTCATAAATAATTTATCCAAGTGCTATAATTGCTTTAATTATTATTCAATAATGGCTACACTTACTAATTTCAGAGAATTTTCCGCTTAATTCAAAAATTGTATTTTTAAATATCGTATATTTCAAGAGAGAAGGGAAAAGAGGGGAAGTTTTTTGAGAATCGGGGGAAAAAGGGGAATTTCAAGAAAAAAGGGGAAACTAAGAAAAAAAGGGGAAGACTGTGCACCCTGATATATGAATGCCTGATGTAAACCTGTATGTGTGGAATTGTATAAAAAAATATGTGTTGCATCGATGTTTGAATCAAGTACACGTGCGACGATGCACCGGTGCGACGATGCACTCTCACTCACCTCGCTGCATATCGTACACACACATTATACCACACATATACATATTATACATATGTATGCATTATGTACCAAAGCCAGAGACTATCTCGCGCTCTGACCGGGTTTATTTCGAATGAACGTTGTTGAACTCCTGCGTGCGCGCGCGCGCGCGATTTTTGCACTGAAAGTTGTTTACTAGTGTGCGTGCATGCACATATTTTTATGCGAGCACATGCAATTGTGCGTGCGTGTGAGTGAGACTGAATGCATCGTCGATGCGACGAGACAGTGCTCTGCACGAGACCTTCTGCCGCGCGGTCATGTGGATCGCTAAAAGTTCAACGATGCCAGAATTATTGTTCTTCTGCTGACTCGAGCTCAGCGGTTGCATCTCATTGACACCAAAAAACTTCAATTTTCCCCACCACAAGTTCATATACACGTATACACATCAAATCGGTCGAAATTTCACCCGATTAAATTAATCAAGCATTTGACTAAACTAGCTGTGAATTCGATCTCGAGTGTTTCCACTTTGTTTATATTTATAATTATATAGTGCTCATTTCAGGAGCACTTTGCTTCCCGTTCGCAAATGTACTTGCTTCCTCATAGAGGAAGCATTAGTGATTTTTCTGAATAATAGACAAACCAAAGTCTTCATTTTGATCAATTTAAAAATAGAAATGTACACAAAATACAAAATTACATCATAATACAAAAAAAAATTTAATATAAAGACAAATCAAATTTTGTATTCGAAATGATAATTTTTCAAGCTGGAAAAGGGAAGGGAAGAGTTTTGTCGCACCCTTTCCCTTTCCCAGCTTTATTGATTTCTTTACAAAAATTATCATAATATTTGAAAATTTATGATCAAAAAGTCTTTTCTATTCATGCGACAACTTTCTATTATGTTGATAAAAATGTTTTTCTGTTTGAAACAGATGATTCAAATATTATAAATGCGCATAGTTTCCTTAATATTCAATAAAGTGTATTAATATTATAGATAAATCGATTTGCCTCGAATCAAGGAATCTTTTCCGCTCTTGCATCAATTTTGAATTATGTTAGTGAAAAAAGTTTTAATATAAAAAACCGTGTTTTCAAATATTATGCATTACCATAGCTTCCTTACTCTTCAATAAAATGTATCAATGTTATAGGTCAATCGATTTGTCTTGAATCAACGTAACTTTTCTATTCTTGCATGAACTTTAAATTATGAAAATGAGAAAATTTTTACTATATTAATCGATTTTAAGAATATATATGTATAAAATACCATAACGTCCATACTCTTTAATAAAATGTATTAATATTGTTGGTCATTCGATTTGTCTCGAACCAAGGAATCTTTTATATTCTTGCATCAACATTGAATTATTTTGAAGAAAAAAGTTTTACTATAAAAAACCGTATCTTCAAATATTATGCATTACCATAGCTTCCTTACTCTTCAATAAAATTTTTTTTGGTATAAAAAACCGATTTTTAAAATATATAAATTACCGAAACTTCCCTAATCTTGGATAAAATGTATTAATATTATAGGTGAATCTATTCGTCTCGAATCAACACATCTTTTCTGTTCTTGCATTAACTTTGAATTATGTTAATGAAAAAAGTTTAACTACAAAAAACCGATTTTTAAAATATATAAATTACCATAACTTCCCTAATCTTGGATAAAATGTATTAATATTACAGGTCAATCGATTCGTCTCGAACGAAGGAATCTTTTAAATTCTTGCAGCAACTTTGAATTATGCCAACGAAAAAAGTTTCACTATAAGAAACCGATTTTTAGAATATTATTAAGTGCTAAAAAAATGCAATGAATATTTTTAAACATCCTTTGGTCAGTTTTAAGATATAAGTGGGTAAAATATGCCCTCCAAATTTCATCAATTTATCTGTAACCGTTTTCAAGTTATCGTGTTCACAAAAAAGTGCGATATTCACACACACAAACACACATCCGCACACACATCCGCAACTCATCCGCAGACACATCCTCACACATATCCGGACTTATAACATTGTCTGAGACATTTTTAAATTGAGGAAGGTTTAATGAAATGAATTTAAAAAGTTTGGAAAATGTCACCATTGCAAAGCTTCCTCTATATATATATACCATTAAGCCATTTTCCTTTCAGGGTAGGCGTGACACTACCCGATTCGGGTAGTGTTTCTAGGTGGATAGTTTTCTTGTAGTTATAAATAACTACAAGTTTGGGCTCACCACACCCATAATATGCCAACAGCACACAGTATTCTCGAATGGTCACCCATCCAAGTACTAACCGCGCCCAACGCTGCTTAACTTCAGTGATCTGACGAAAACTGGTTTTTTCAGCGTGGCATGGCCGTTGGCAGGAAGCAAAAATCAGTCATTTTTACTGACAAAACTTTCAGTTTAAGTAGTGTGCGTGCCGGAGGCGGCGGAGCCCTAGGGACACATGGGCAATCCCTCCCTCCCCTCCAGAAATAAACCAGGGAGGAGCAGTGTATCGATTTGCCCCCCCCCCCCCATGAAATCGAATGACTAAATTCATCGGATCATTTGAATTTTTTCAAAAATCTGCCTGAAATCTTTGTGGTATAATTGAAGGCTCTGTGAAATCTTTGCGAAATATTTGAAACCTTGTAAAATCTTGAACATTTTTGGAAAATCATTGTAATCTTTGTAAAATATTTGGAAATATTTGAAACATTTTTGAAATATTTGGAAATATTTGTGAAATTATTAAAATCTTGATGGAATCTTTGAAATCTGTCTAAAATCCTTGCGAAATATTCGAAATCTTTGTAGAATATTTAGGAAATCATTAAAATCGTTTTGAAATCTTTCTGATATCTTTGGAAATCTTTGCAAAATATTTGAAACATTTTTGAAATTTTTGGCAATATTTGTGAAATTATTAAATCATTGAATTCTTTGTGAAATCTTTTAAATGTTTTCAATATCTTTGTGAAATCTTTGAAATCTTTGTGAAATATTTGAAAAATTGTAAAATCTTTGAAATTTTTGGGAAATCATTGTTATCTTTGTAAAATATTTGAAACATTTTTGAAATATTTGGCAATATTTGTCAAATATTTGAAATCTTTGTGAAATCCTCGGGAAATCATTGAAATCTATCTGAAATTTTTGCGAAATAATTGAAATCTTGGTGAAATCTTCTAAATTTATCCGAAATCTTTGTAAAATCATTAGGAAATCATTAAAATCTTTGTGAAATCTTTCTGATATCTTTGGAAATCTTTACCAAATATTTGGTAATATTTGTGAAATTATTAAAATCATTTAAGTCTTTATGAAATCTTGTAAATGTATTCGAAATCTTTGTGAAATTTTTGAAACCTTGTAAAATCTTTGAAATTTTTGGGAAATCATTGTTACCTTTGTGAAATATTTGAGAACATTTGAAACATTTTTGAAATATTGGGCAATATTTGTGAAATTATTAAAATCTTGATGCAATCTTTGAAATCTATCTAAAATCTTTGTGAAATATTTGAAATCTTTGTGAAATCCTCCGGAAATCATTGAAATCTATCTGAAATTTTTGCGAAATAATTGAAATCTTGGTAAAATCTTCTTAATCTATCCGAAATATTTGCGAAATCCTGGTAAAATCTTTAGGAAATCACTGAAATCTTTGTGAAATCTTTCTGATATCTTTGGAAATCTTTACGAAATATTTGAAAGATTTTTGAAATATTTGGTAATATTTGTGAAATTATTAAAATCATTGAAGTCTTTGTGAAATCTTTTCAATATATTCGGAATCTTTGCGAAATATTTGAAATCTTTAGGAAATCATTGAAATCTTTGTAAAATCTTTGGAATCTATCCGAAAAATTTGAAATATTTTTGAAATATTCGGTAATATTTGTGAAATCATTGAAGTCTTTGTGAAATCTTTTTAATCTATCCGAAATCTTTAAAATCTTTATGAAATCTTTGGGAAGTCATTGAAATCTTTGTGCAATCTTTGAAATCTATCAAAAATCTTCAAAATATTTATGAAATCTTTGGGAAATCATTGAAGTCTTTGTTAAAAATTAAAAATCTTTCGGAAATCTGTGCTGAATTTTTTAAATCTTTGCGAAATATTTGAAATCTTTGGGCAATTATTGTTAACTTCAACATTTTTGCGAAATATTTGCGAAATATGTTTGAAATATTTGGTAATATTTGTGAAATCTTTCGAAAATCATTGAAATCTTTGACAATATGAATTTTTTACCTGTATTTACTATTTAATATTATTTAATGTTCGCTTATTATTTATCTAAAATTTGCGCATAGTATAATATTATTATACTATGTATAAATTCTGCCATTTAATATTATAACTCTTTGCCCCTACTCCCACCTAGAAAAAAAAACTTTAGAAAATTTTCTTATTCTCTTCAAACCTTTCAAAATTCTTAAGGACCTTTTTTTTAATTTTCCAAAATCTACCTTTTTTAATGAAAAATTGAAAACTGTTGAAGTGTAAAATTATTTTTAATTTTTTCAAAACTTCTAAAGATCTTTTAAACTTATTTGATTTCTTCTAAAATTTCGTTATCTTGCTAAATTGAAAATTTTTGAACGAATAAAATAAATAAAAAAATAAAAGGAAGACAATTCAAAATTTTGCTTCTACAGTCTTTTATATAAATAAATACAATTGATTACATATTATAATTATATAATTAAAAAATATATATTTTCTAGATTAATATTAAATTATCAGTATCAAAAGATTTAATTTATATTATATTCGAGAATCTCGATACTGTCGCTCGTCTTATCGAGAATCTCGCTCGACTATTGCGAGCCGATATTATCGTTTTGTATATCAAACCAAGAATTTAAAAAATCTCGATCGTTTCTCGTATCGACTCGATCGAATCAAGATGACTTGACTAAAAAATCAGTCATTTCTACTGAAAAATCAGTCCTTTCAATAGATGAATCAGTCAATATAACTGGCTGAATAAAACAGTCACTTTTATAATAAAATACTTAAATCATTTCCAAATTAAAATTCTTCAATTGTAAAAAAATCCCATTGAGATCGCATGGGGATCCAGGATGAAGTTCTGCTAAAGTACTGGTTACGAGACAAATCAGTACTTAAGTTCAACTTTTAACCAAGTAAATAAACGAATTAAAAAAAAAAATTTCGCCAAGAAGATTAATTTTATACGAAAAAAGACTATGTTTCAAAGAATAAATGAATTTTTGACCAAAAAGTTTAACTTTCAACTAAAAAAGATTAATTTTTAATGAAAAATAAAACAAATTTTTAGCCAAATAATTAAATTTTCCATCAAAGAGATTAATTTTCAACACAAATGATAATTCATTAACAAAAAGAATGAATTTTTAACCGAGCAGTCCAACTTTGAACCAAGGAGTTAAACTAAAAAGAAACATTTTCGTCAAAAAGATTCATTTTCTAAAAAACGACGAATTGTCAACAAAATACATTAGTTTTCAACAAAGTGGTTGAATTTTCAACTAAAAACGATCAATTTTTATCTAGGAATAGAATAGGTCAATTTCCACTTTAAAAAAATTAATTTTAAAGTGCAAAAATAACGAGTTTTCAACAAAATAGTTACATTTTCGAAGAGATGAATTTTCAACTAAAATGATGAATCTTCAACTAAAACAATGAGTTTTCATGAAAGCAGTTAAACTAATATTTTTTAGTTTGAAGAAATGTTCTTTGTTAAAAATTCGTCTTTTTGGTAGAAACTTAATCTTCTTAGTTCAAAATTTATCTTTTTGATTAAAAATATTATTAAATAGTTGAAAATTTAATCATTTTCTAGAAAATTCGTTTTTTAAAACTGAAGAATCATCTTTTTTGGTTGAAAATTCTTCTTTATTATTATAAAATAAATCTTAGTTGAAAATTCGTCTTTTTTGGTTCAATTTAACTGTTTTTAATTTTTAATTATTATCTTCTTCGGTTTAAAATTGTTTTTTATACCTAAACATAAATTTTTTTAATGGAAATACAATTATTCTACTTTGGGCTGAAAATTAATCTTTTTTAGTTAAAAAAATGTATTTTGTTGAACATTCGTCTTTTTGGTTGAAAATTCGTCTTTATTGGTAGAAAATCAATCTTGTTTGGATATTCATCCTTTTTGGTTCAATTTACCTGTTTTTTATTTTAAATTATTTTAGTTGAAAATTCAAATATTTGGTTGAAAATTTAACTGCTTTCTTAATAATTTATTTTTTTGATTCAAGGTCCATTATTTCAGTTAAAAATTCATCTGTTTGGTAGAAAATTGATCTTCTTGGTCGAAAATTCAGCTATCTGGTAAAAAATTCATTTATTTTGTTAAAAGTTCAATTATTTTGTTGAAAGATCAAATATTTTTTTAGGGTCATCTTTTTTGGTCGAAAATTTAACAGTTTTGTGGAAAATTCATTATTTGGATTAAAAATTCATTTCACTTGACCGAAAATAATTTTTTGTTTGAAAATTTACCTTATCGGGTTGAAAATTGAACTTTTGTCTAAAAATTTGGCTTTCAGGCTTGAAACTTTAATTATTTTGTTGAAAATTCAATTGCTAGATTTTTGGTTAAAAATTCATTTTCTTCATTAAAGATTCATCATTTTAGTTAAAAATTATTTTCTTTGGTTGTAAATTTATCTATTTTGTTAAAAATTGTTTTTTATATTCAAAAATAAATTTTTTAATTGAAAATTTATATATTCCATTTTTGGTTGAAAACGAATCTTTTTTAGTTTGGAAAAAATGTATTTAGTTGAAAATTCGTCTTTTTGTAGAAACCTAATCTTTTTGGTTAAAAATTGTATTAGTTAGTTGAAAATGTAATTATTTTCTCAAATATTTATTTTTTAATTGAAAATTCACCTTTTTTGGTTGAAAATTCGTCTTTGTTGGCAGAAAATAAATCTTAGTTGAATATTCATCTTTTTTTGGTATAAATTTAAAGTTTTTTACTAACAATTCTCATATTTGTTCGGTAGAAATATCAACTGTTTTTTATTTGAAACTGAAATCTTTTATGGTTAAAATATTAGCTATTACATTTTTTGTTAAAATTCATCATTTTATTTGAAAATGTATCTCCTTAGTTGAAAATTCACCTGGTTTCTTAGTAATTTATTGTTTTGGTTCAAGATTCATCATTTGAGTTGAAAATTCATCTGTTTGGTTGAAAAGTAATTTGTTGAAAGATCAACTGATAGGATTTTGAAGTAGATTGACCATTTTGAAGTAGTTTTTTCTTGCGTTTAGAAATTTAAAAAGAAAAATTTTACCTTGTTTATATAAGGAAAACTTTTTTGATATTCAAAATACAACAATGCGATACATAGCGTATTTGTTCGCGTCTCTGAGACGCATCGACCGACCTATTGTTAAAACTTTTATCACCTACCAGTATGGATTTATGAAGTTTCATTCAAAAAATGGTTTATTCTGTTTATATAAGAAAAATTTGTTTGATGTTCAAAATACGACAATATTTCAGTGTATTTGTTCGCCTCCTTGAGACGCATCGATTGACCTATTGATAAACCTTTTATGACCCACCATTACCGATTTATGAAGTTAAAAAAAATGGTTTATTCTGTTTATATGAAAAAAACTTTTTTGATATTTAAAACACGACAATAATACATGTACAGTGTTCGCGTCCTTGAGACGCATCAATCAACCTATTGGTGGATCTTTTATGACCGACCAGTACCGACGAAGCTTAAACAAAATTGGTGTATTCTGTTCATATGAGAAAAACTTTCTTCATATTAGGAGTACTACAGTACTGTATGTGGCATATTTGTTTGCGTCGTCGAGACACGTCGAATGACCAATTAACGAACCTTCTATAACCTCTTATGATCTATCAATACCGATTTATAAATTGAAAAAATATGTTGTTTATCTTGTTGATACAACGAAAACCTTCTTAATATTGGGAAAAAAACTATAATTTATATAATATATTTGTTAGCGTCTTCGAGACGCATCGATTGCCAAAATTAAGAACTTTTCATAATCTACCATTACCTACCAATATAGTTTTTAAATTTTTCAACAAAATTAGTTTCCTTGTTTATAAGAAGATTTTTTCATATTGGGAATATAACAGTACTGTGTTTGATGCAATATTGTTCGCGTCTTCGAGACGCGTGGATTGATCTTTTGACGAACTTTCGAAGAACATTATTGATTAATCAATATCTACTCAGAAAGTTTCAAGAAAAGTTACATTGTTTATATGAGGTATTAATTTAAAATATAAAACTACCGTAGGTTGAAGCAAAATATTGAAAGTATCAATTTTTTCATTCGTTAGGGAAAACCTCCCACTATGAGGAAGCAAAATGATCATAAAATGAACACAAATAAATAAACCCATAGTGAATACGTCCATAGTACTTCGCAGCCGTATCTTCTTTTCTAAACGTAAAAATAAATGTTCAATCTTTCCCCTATTTTTTTCTTTTTTCTCGAAAAAGTTACCCTATTTCCCCTTTTTGAGTTCTTTTTCCCTGTGATCCCTGGAAGCATACAGATATATAAATGCACATGTACGAACGATCGCGCATGACTGAGCGCAAACGGGACGGTTGCACGTGCATGTGCATCAGAAGTGAAACAAGTATGAGTGAAAATATGTGTGGCCCGCGCGTCCCAGTTTCGATGTGTGAGTGTGCAATGTGGAACACACTCACTCTCGATGGGTCACTCTCGCTCTCTCGAGCGAGAGGGAAATTTGGCAGCTGTTTAGACCCGGATAACTGGCGAAACTGGCAAACCACCCCACTAAAAGCAACCATTCCCCGACGCCCTAGCTCCCATTTTCAACCCTTTCTCACTTTCCCTCCACCAACCTTCCTTCCTTCTTAGTCTCTACCTTTGTTCAAAACACTAATTATCCTCGAGTAATATAAAAACTGTACTTTACTTCCGAAAATTGAGCTGCAACTAACTACCACCAATTGCTCCATGCAGGTGTCATTCAATTAGACTCTGTAAAAACTTTCAGAAGCAAGTACATATGTTTCCAATTACATCTTATGCACATATTTTAGAGTAGAGTACATTTATTCGTCGCCCTAGAATTGTTGCACTAAGCCATGTCCTCTTTTTGAAAATTTTAATCCATTTTGGGCTATTTTTACCCCCTCCCCCCACATATACAGGGGAAATATGGTGATTTTTGAGAAAAATAAGAGAATAATAGGGAATAAAATCTTTAAAATAAAATGATTGTAAATACCATATTGCAATCAATATGAAACAGTTAAAATTTCTAAGATTTAAAGATTTTTTAACAAACAGATAAAGTTTCAATTTAGAAAGATAATTTTTTTACCAAAAAGGCGAATTTTCAATGAAATAGTTAAACTTTGAAATAGTTAAACTTTTAACCAAATAGTTACATTTTTAAGCCAAAAAGACGAGTTTTTTCGAAGACAGTTAAATTTTCAACAAAAAAGTTTATTTTTAACCAAAAACGATGACTTTCTACCATAAAAGATGAATTTTCTATTTAAGAGGTCGAATTTTTAACAAAATAGTTGAATTTTCAACCTGAAAAGATGCATTTTTAACCAAATGCTTGAATTTTTCAACAAAAAAGAATAATCTTCAACCAAAAACAGTGGAATTCTCAAGCCAAAAAGACGAATTTTTTAGAAGACCATAAAATCCACCATAAAAGATGAATTTTCCATCCAAGAGGACTAATTTTTAACAAAGCAAGTTGAATTTTCCACCTAAAGAGAAAACTTAATTTGTTTTTTCATTTTCATTCATTCTTTCATTCATTTCTTAAAGTAGTCGAATTTTTAGCCTAACAAGATGCATTTTCAACCAAATGGTCGAATTTACAAAAAAAAAAAAAAGATAAAATTTCAATTAAAAACAGTTAATTTTACAAGTAAAAAAAAATAATTTTTTAGAAGACAGTTGAAGGATGACTTTCTACCAAAAGATGAATTTTCAGCTAGTTGAATTAAACGAAGAATTTTAAAAAGCTGAATTTTTAACAGAATAGTTGAATTCTCAACCCAAAAGATGAATTTTTAACAAAACAGATCAAAATTTTCTAACCCCAAAAAAAACGAATTTTCATCAAAAGACATACATTTTTAAGCAAAAAAAAAAAAAAAAAAGAATTTTATAGAAGACAGTTGGAAGATGACTGTCTACCAAAAGACAAATTTTCAACTCGTTGAAGTAAACAAAGAAAAAACCGAATTTTTAACAAAATAGTTGAATCTTCAACCTAGAGATGCATTTTCAACCAAATGGTCAAATCTTCGAAAAAATAAAATTAAACTTAAACCAAAAACAGTCGAATTCTCAAGCCAAAAAGACGAATTTTTGGAAGACAGTTGAAGAATGACTTTTCTACCATAAAACATGAATTTTCCATCCAAGAGGACAAATTTTTAACAAAATAGGTGAATTTTCGACCAAAAGAGAAAACTTGATCAAATTAGTCGAATTTTCAACGTAAAAAGATGCATTTTCATCCAAATGGTCGAATTTACAAAAAAAGGTTAAAATTCAATAAAAAACAGTTAATTTTTCAAGTAAAAAAAAAACGAATTTTTTAAAAGACAGTTGACCAAAAGATTAATTCTCAGCTAGTTGAATTAAATGAAGAAAAAGTCGAATTTTTGACAAAATAGTTGAAATCTCAACCGAAAAGATGAATTTTTAACAAAAAAGATTTAAATTTTCTAACCCAAAAAAAAAGAATTTTTATCAAAATACATGAATTTTCTACCAAATAGTTGAATTTTCAACTTATAAAGTATAAATTTCCAGCAAAAAATGAAATGCTTAAATTTTCACATAAAAAAGTTAATTTGTAACCATAAAAACGAATTTTCAACAAAAAAGTTGAATTTTCAAGATGAGTTCTTTACAATTAATGGTCATACTTCTACCAAAAAATATTTTAATTTGAAATAAAAACCATTTGAATTCAACCAGAAAAGTAGAATTTGCAACAAGACAGTTGTGTCCTGCACCAAACCAGATTAATTTTTAACCAAACAGTTGCAACTTTAGCCAAAAAAGATGATTTTTTAATCAAGAAGATTAATTTTTTTAAATGGAACAGTTAAATTTTCAACCAAACAGATGAATTTTCAACAAGAACACAATAATTTTCAACAAAGTAGTTCAACTTTGAACAAACCAGTTAAATTTTTGACCAAAACAGAAAACTTGTTGACAAAATAGTTTCATTTTCAACAAAATAAATTAATTTTCAACCGAAAAGTAGAATGTTCAACCAAACGAAATAAACTCCGAACCAAAAATATAGTAGTAGACTTTTCAACCACAAATAGTTGGATTTTCTTAATGGGGTTTATTAATTCAGTTCACATTCAAGCGAAAAACGAGAAAAAGAGAAGTTTCTTGAAAACATGGGGAAGGATAAGAATTCTTTAAAGAAAAGGGAAATATGGGAATAGGGGAATGAGTGTAATGGTAAAAATTTCAAAAAAAAATTAATTCATTGAATTAAAAGTTCGTCAATTTAAAAAATGTGTAATCTCAAATTGGGCAGTGCCCGTTTGATCGCCATCTACCTGCTTAAACAAAAGCATTAAATTATAAATTCTTCCAAAATTTGAAAATGACTTGCTGAAAAGCTTGAAGTACACGTTCAAAATTGTAGATTTTCAAACTATGAACGTTCCCAATTAAACATTTTAAAATTAAGAGACATAAAATTAAATAATT
The DNA here is from genome assembly GCA_932195095.1 of Andricus curvator. Lineage (NCBI taxonomy): Eukaryota > Metazoa > Arthropoda > Insecta > Hymenoptera > Cynipidae > Andricus > Andricus curvator. Next base: position 623,877 of record CAKNYM010053347.1, on the reverse strand, counting down.
TTGAAATTCAAAGTGTCTAGGGACTAGGCTCACCGAAAATATTTGTGCTACGCTCACCGAATTTCGGTGAACCTAGCCACCCTTTTCTAGCTCCCCTGGGCTCACCGAAAATACTTGTTCTACTTGTTCGTTAACGAATCGTTCACCGAATTTCGATAAACCTAAACGAGACCCTAAAAATTAGATTTAAAAATTGAACAATTATTAGGTCTAAAAATTAATTCGGTGCCTTTATTTTCATGTCTTCTAACTCTTGGTCAAACATGACTTTTTTCTCGTCCTAAGGTAGTTTCAAAGGGCGAACTTTATACTTTAAAAAACAATATAATAGGTGGCGGCCCTGCGGACTTACACTTAAAAATCATTAGTCAATAAAATGGCGTCCAACAAGGAACATTTTAGATACTACATGCTTTTTGCATTCCAATTAAAAAATCATCATTCTGAAATTTCTGAAACCACTTTTTAGATGTTTTACGCTTCACTGCACCTTCTCCTAAGGCTGAGCCGATAATTATGGTCGCTTCAGATGCATTTTTTTTTCAATTGGAATCCAAAGAAAATGCAGTATCTCAAATGTTCCTCGAAAGACGTCATTTTATTAACTAATGATTTTTGAGGTCAAGTCCGCAGGACCGCCACCTATTATATTGTGTTTAAAACTTAAGGTTCGCCTTTTAAAATTTTTTTTAAATTGAAGTTTGACCAAGAGTTACAAGACATCAAAGTAAAGGCACCGCATTAATTTCTAGACCTAATACAAATAGAAGGAGCCATTTCGAGCCAATTTTAAGAATTTCCAAACAAACTCCTTCAATCAGCCATCATCTCGAATAATATCAACTGAAATTCAAACTGGATAATTTTTCTCCTAAAAAGACTTAAACAAAAAATTAAAAATATTCACCGTCATTTCCCGGTTTCCCGGTTCAGTGACCACCCTGAAAGTATAATGTTTCTCTTGCAGGTAGATTTCAAGCACTGCACTTGATATCATCGCAATAAAATCACGAACAGATTGAAATGCCAATTAAAAAAAAGTCCACCCCAATTCTTGAGAAGCGAAATCGAACTTTTCAATATAATTTCCCACGCAAAAAGTCCACACGTGAAAGATGAATGCACGTGCACTGCGCACGTGACATTGCTCGTTACGCGACTCATTCGAAGTTTGGCAACCAGTTTGGTTGGACAACGAGTTTGGCTGAGCATTTGGCGAATGCCCGAGTAAAAGCATCATCATCTCTTTTCGATTTTTTTCTCATTCTCTCTCTCACACACACATTATTGGAAGACAGTTCATCCCTCTCGAAACCAGTTTCGCATCGCACCGGTGAGAGTGGCTTTTTTGCCACACTGACCTGGGTTAACTTGGCGTGCAGTGCCGAATATAAAACGGTCGGTTCCACTGACCCCCTCTCTGTACAACTTCCTCGCCCAAACGCACACCCACCCATTTCCTCTAACCTTCCCCCTCAACTGCTGCCCCCATTACTGTGGCTATATATAGTTATAGAGAGTGAGTTTACCAACACAGGCACATGGAGAGTTGCACCGAGGAAAGTGCACAGTGGCACACAAATGGCCCGAGGGAGAGAGGGCAGGGCCATGGTCACCCGAAAACAACGAGCCTTTCCCTCTCATTTGTCCTCTCACTCACTCTCGTTCTCGAACAACTCGCCGAGCTTCAATGGCTCAACGTTTCCTGCACGTGTCTACCCACTCGTGCACTTTTATGTACAGATGTTCATTTTTAGGGGATATTTCTTTTTTACGCCCACTAGGACAGATGGGAGTTGTATTTTCAGCGAGAGGACTTCATTTTTAGTAGCTGTGTTTTTCACTGCGAATTTAAAATTTAGATCAGAGGCCAAAACGGTCATTGCCTGGGGCGGCGAATTTGTAGGGGCGGTACAATTTTAGGTACATTTTTAGGTCCACTTTTAATTTATTAGATATTCACCTATTTATTAGATATTTCAAACTTAGATCAGAGGACAAAGAGGGTATGGTCTCGGGCGTACAATTTTTAGGTGCGGTACATCTTTAGGTACTTTTTTAGGCCAATAGTTTTTGGCGACCAGTAGGACAGATGAGACTCGTATTTTCATTGCGAGGAATTCGTTTTTAATGGGTACTTTTTTCAAAGCATATTTAAAAATTATATCAGAGATCAAAAATGTCATAGCTTGGGGCGTTGAATTTTTAGGGGCAGTATATTTTTAGGTACATTTTTAGGCCCACTTTTTTATTTTTCTAGATATTTACATTTATTACGTATTTCAAAATTAGAACACAGGCCAAAAAAGTTATGGTCTGAGGCGCCACATTTTTAGGGGCGGTACATTTTTAGGTCAAAAGGACTTCGTACATTTTTTAGTACGTGAGGGGCTGTAGCATTTTTTTCATTGTTAAAGAAAACCGCGTTTTCTCGTTTTTTCTAAAGGCGAACTGATTTAATATTAAATAGAACCCAATCAAAAAATCAAACAACTTATCGCTGAAAGATAATTTTTTTTATTGAAAAGTCTAATATTATATTTTTGGTTCAGAATTTATCTCTTGTGCTTAGAAATTTTAATATTTTAGTGTAAAAGCAAAAATTTATCAAACAGTCATTATTTTTGGTTAAAAATTAAAAGTTTTTGTTAAAAATTTGGCTTTTTGGGATGAAAATTCCACTATTTGGTTGAAAATGAACTTTTTTGTGGAAAACTCAATAATTTGGTTAAAATATTTTTTTTTCTTGATGAAAAACTCAACTGTTTTACATAGAAAATGTTTTCTTTTGGATTAAAGATTCATCTTCTTTGGTATAAGTTTTTGGTTAAAATTTAACCTTTTTTCTTTCAAAATTCTTCCAATTGGCCGAAAATTCATCTTTGTATATTAAAAATTCAACTATTTTGATACAAAGTCATCTTTTTTTGGTTGAGAATTGTTTTCCTTAACATTCGTCTTTTTAGGATAAAAATTCGTCCTTTTGGATTAAAAATTCATCTTTTTTGATCGAAAAGTCATCTTTCTTAATTGAAAGTTCATCTTTCTTTGTTGAAAAGTACCTTTTTTTTTGAAAATTCAAATATTTTGTTGAAAATTCAACTATTTTGTTGAAAATTCGTCGTGCTTGGCTGAATTTAACTGCTTTTGATTTGAAATTAAAATATTTTTTTGCTTGATATAACTTTTATATTTTTCGTCGAGAATTCATTTTTTTTTTTTTTTTTGAAGACTCAAGTACTTGATTGAAAGCTTAACTATTCTGTTAAAAATTCATTTTTAACTATTTTCTTAAAAAATCTTTTTTTTTCATCGAAAATAAATGTTTTTAACTGAAAATACAACTGTTTGAATTTGTTGGAAATTCGTCTCTTTTATTGAAAATTCAACTACTTGTTTACAAATGGAAATAATTTGGTAAAAATTTCATTTTTTGTTGTTGAAATTTTATCTCTTATTTGGTTGAAAATTAATTTATTTTGTTGACCATTTTTTTTGGTTGGAAATTCATCTCCTTTGATAGAAATTTCATTATTTATGATGAAAAATGCAACTATTTAACAAAAGATTATTCTGTTTTGGTTAAAGGTTCAACTATTTTGTTATCAATTCGTCTTTTTTGGTTGAATTCAAAGGTTTTTGATTTAAAATACATTATGATTGAAATATGAACTGTCGCATTTTCGTTGAGAATTGATCTTTTTCGTTTAAAATTTAACTACTTAGTTGAAAGTTGAACTACTTCGTTGAAAATTAAATTTTTTGGTTCAAGATTCATGCCTTTGGTCAAGAATTTAACTATTTGATTGAAAATTCGTTTTTTTGTATTGGAAATGCCCCTTTTTGTGATATAAGTCATCTTTTTTATTTGAAAAAGAACTTGTTTGTTTAAAATTTTACTTATTTGGTTAAAAATTCAACTGTCTTCTAATTCTGTCGAAAAACTTTTAGCAGACAAGTGATCCTTTTCAGTTGAAAATTCAGCTATTTTTTTGAAAATGCAATATTATATTTCAGCTTGAAATTTTAGAGATTTGAATTATTCCCCTATTTTAGTGAAAAATCACCCTATTTCCCCTACTTTGAGATCATTTTGGGCCTTTGTTTATTCGAATTCAAGCTAAATCCAGCTCTGATGTTTTTAATGTGGAAAAACCAAGGTAAAAAAAATCCACGTAGAGATCCACGTGGAGTTCCACATGGAACGTTGAATATAACTTTCAATTGCAAGTATTTTGTAAACCGTAAAAGGTATGCAAAAAAGGATGTCATTTTTTTATTTTATGTACCCCGTACACTATATTAATATGTATCTTTCCATAATTCTAGAGGTGGTTTGACTCAAAATTCTACGTAGAATTCCACGTAGAAATCCACGTAGTTTCCTTAATTCACGCGGAAATCTACGATAAATTCCACGTGAATTGTTTTAATTCACCACATGAATTCCACGTGAAAATCCTTAATCCAGATGGAGTCCTACGTGGTTTTCCACAGGATCAAGGAATTCCACGTGAAAAATCTACATAGTTTCTCTTATTTACGTCGAAATTCACGAGGAATTCCAGGTAAATTTTCTAAATTTACCACCCAAATTTCACGTGAAATTACACGCATGATCCCACGTGAAATTCTGTATTCCACGTGGAGTCTTACGTATTTTTGTATGGGATTAAGGAATTCCACGTGAAGAATCCACGTAGTTTCCTTAATTCACGTGGAAATTTACGAGGAATTCCATGTCAATTATTTAAATTCACCACATGAATTTCACGTGAAATTCCTTAATCCAGATGGATTCCTACGTGGTTTCTACGGGATTAAGGAATTCCACGTGAAAAATCGACGTAGTTTCTCTTATTTACGTGGAAATCCACGAGGAATTACGGGTGAGTTTTTCAAATTTACGAACAAAATTTCACTTGAAATTTCATGCATAATCCTACGTCGAATTCCTTAATCCACGTGAAGTCTTACGTTGTTTTTTGTGGGATTAAGGAATTCCGAGTGAAAAAATCCACGTATTTTCCTTAATTCACGTGGAAATCTACGTGAATTTCCACGTGAATTTTGTTAATTTATTACGTGAATTTTACGTGGAATTCGTCAATCCAGGTGAATTTCTAAGTGATTCTTACGGGATTATGGAATTGCGCGTGAAAAATCTACGTAGTTTCTTTTATTTACGTGGAAATCCACGAGGAATTGCAGGCGAGTTTCTGAAATTTACCAACCAAATCTCACGTGAAATGTCATGCATAATCCTACGTGGAATTCCTCAATCCACGTGGAGTCCTACGTAGTTTTTTATGTGATTAAGGAATTCTGCGTGAAAAAATCCACGTAGTTTCCTTAATTCACGTGGAAATTTATGAGAAATTCCAAGTGAATTGTCCTCATTTATAACGTGAATTTCACGTGGAATTCGTTAATCCGGGTGGAGTCCTACGTGGTTTTTACGGGATTAAGGAATTCCAAGTGAAAAATCTACGTAGTTTCTCTTATTTATGTGGAAATCTACGATGAATTACAGGTGAGTTTTTCAAATTCACCAACCGAATTTCACGTGAAATTACACGCATAATCCCACGCGGAATTCCGTAATCCACGTGGAGAACTACGTATTTTTTCATGGGATTAGGGAATTCCGCGGGAAAAAATCCACGTGGTTTCCTTAATTCACGTGGAAATCTACGAGGAATTCCACGTGAATTGTTTTCATTTATTGCGTAAATTTCACGTGGAATTCCATAATCCACGTGAAGTCCTACGTGGTTTCTACGGGATTAAGAAATTCTACGTGAAGAATCCACGTAGTTTCCTCAATTCACGTGGAAATTTACGAGGAATTCCACGTCAATTATTTCACTTTACCACCCGAACTTCACACAGAAAAAACTGGGGCTTCCTTTAGAACCAATTTTTGGTTCCAAAGGAGCTGCAACAATAAGGAACCTCTCTTGCTGAAAAAGAACCCAAAATGACAAATGGTTTCTAAAGGAATCTAAGGTATGGATTCAAAACGTTCTTATAGAGCCTTTTTGTCACTTCTGCCTTGACTCACTTCGAAGATTCTACAAGTTAATGATGCACATTTCACTTTATAATTCGGATTACATAATATTGCCCTGAGAAAAAATTAATTAAGAAACTAAAATTATAGACAATGCACCCGTCAATGGCCATCTATCGTATATCAACGAACCAAAAATAACCCAAAATAATCTTCCTTTAGAACCTAAGTTCTGAAGGATGCCAATTTTTACTTGAGTCGCAACATTACTGAACACCCAGTTTTTTCTGTGCACGTAGAATTCCACCTCTAACCCCACGTGGAATTTCTCAATCCACATGGAGTCCTGCATGATTTTCCACGGTGGATTCCACATGAATCTTGTCTCCTAGAATTATAGGGAACAATGTGCAACACGTCAATTTCAACAATATGTACACAATATGTACAAAAAAATTGGGGGTTCACTAAAGTTTCGGGTTAAATAAAAGTTGGTATATTGTATAACTTGATCTCCAATAGGAACCTGTGGAGACCCGAACGGGTTCCTTTGGAAACCCTTGAATAGAACGACATGAAGGCGCATTCACAAACCAACCGCTTCCAAAGTGGAGTTGGTAAGTTATGGATTTACAGAATTTGTCGACCGATGAGTTGAGACGAAAATTTTCTTATACATATGAATACGTCTTTATGTTTACAAGTTCGCTACATAACCTGCAAATGATATTTATCAATTGATTGTATCTTCAACCTGAAAGTTGTCTTATTAACTAGATAAAATGTCGAAGTAGGCAAAGTGAAAAATATGTTCTTTGTAAAAAGTCTCCATTACAATCGGGTTCCTTTGGAAGTCCACCTGGAGTCTCCTTTGGAACAAATTCATCGTTTTGGGTTCCTTTTCAGCAAGAGGGGTTCCTTTTTGTTGCAGCTTCTTAGGAACCAAAATTTGCTTCCAACAGAAGCCCCAGTTTTTCTCGCGTAGCGCAATTTATCGAAGGCAAATTATTTGTGGAAGAGACTTTTTTCTTTCGCACCCTTATCTAAAAAAGTAGAATGTGCTCACATGGGAGGTGGAAGAGGATGGAGGATAATTCCGATTAGTTTCACCCCGTAAAATGAGTAAAGATAGCCGCCGGGCGAGCATTCGACCAGGTCGCCGTGAGGCAGGGGCAAGATCGGCTAAGGGCTGGCGAGTGTCGCGAGCCATCGATACGCGATCGAAGAACGAATCACAGCGCATGAACGGATGTGTGGCACGCGGTATATGGAAGAACGCTCCGGTGCAGTGATTATGTGCTCGAGGCACTCCTGAAACAAAGCGCCCTCTGTTCTCCGATCACCAGGGCACGACGACCAATCCCTTTGCACTTATACACGCACTCTGATAACTCGATCGTGTACACGTACCTACGTGCGTCTATACTCTATGGCTGCGCTTCGTATATAAGAGGCGCATAAAATCAAGTAGGAACCCTCTATATTTACCCAAGAGAGAATCTCACTATACATAGTTCCAGCTTCCAACGAGCCAACATGACGGATACGCAAATATCGACCAAAATCTCAAGAGTTTTATGCACGAGTGAATGCGTTTTTTATAAGTCAGAGGGAGAGATATTAATTGAAGTAAGCGATTTATGTGGTCTCCAAACAATATTTTTTCAGGGACAAATTTAAGCTTTTTTTATTTTAAAGCTGACCAATAGGGTGGCCCTTATTTTTCACTTTTTGAATTTCTCTGCTCTCACCCCCCAGTTTTGTTCGAATGCCAAAAAAAAATCTCCTTAAAATTTGAGCAAAATCGGTTAATATTTAGGGGCGGCGCAAAGGCCATGAAGTTTCCCATTGATTGAACATGGGAAAAAGTCAGGTTCTCGTCAGATCACTGAAGTTAAGCAGCGTTGGGCGCGGTTAGTACTTGGATGGGTGACCATTCGAGAATACTGTGTGCTGTTGGCATATTATGGGTGTGGTGAGCCCAAACTTGTAGTTATTTATAACTACAAGAAAACTATCCACCTTGAAACACTACCCGAATCGGGTAGTGTCACGCCTACCCTGAAAGGGAAATGGATTATTAAATGCGTTAATATGTTACAAATTATTCCGTCTTTCAGTATATTGTTCAGAATTCCTTAGAGAATAAGAATCAATCATAGATTTTGAGGTTGAATAATTTTAAGCCACTTTTATGGGTCCCCAAAGAAAACCCCATAAGTGACAAATTTGAATTTTACGTAATATTGCGGTTTATTAACACTTTTTAAAAGTTTTTGAAAAATAAATAATTATTAATCGGTAATTTAAGAATTTCCAGTAATTCGTTAACTAATATTCAATTGTTTAAACAATTTTAATTTGTTTAAATATTTGTTTTTTTCAGTTAACTCGCGAAATGAACGTATTTTCTAGACTTTATGAGTTATTTAATCAATGATAACAATCAAATAATTTGTTTAAATATTTTTACAATTATTTAAATAATACGTATTTATTCAAGTATATATTTTACCTAAAAAAAAGCAGAAAAACATTTTATCTCACTAAATTTTCGACAAATTTTAATATTTTTAAGTACTAATTTGTTTATTATGAACACTCCTAGATGCTTAAACAAATTGAAATTGTTTAAAAAAATTTTGTTGGTTACATATTTTATTTTTGCTATTTTTCGAAAGATTGAAATATTTTTATGTTCTACTTTGCTTTTTAAGAATACTCTTAAGTGTTTAAACAAATCAAAATTGTTTAGACAACTGAATATTAGTTAACAAATGACTGGGTATTCTTGAATTATCGATTAATTTTTTTTTAACTTTTAAAAAACGTCAATAAACTGTAATATTACGTGAAATTCAAATTTGTCACTAATGGGGTTTTCTTTGGGAACCCATAAGAGTGGCTTAAAATTATTCAACCTCGGAATCTATGATTGATTCTTATTCTCTGAGGAATTCTGAACAATATACTGAAACACGGAATTATTTGTAACATATTAACGCGTTTAAATATTAGATTTACAAAAAGCTGACTTTTTCCCATGTTGAATCAATGGGAAACTTCGTGGTCTTCGCGCCACCCCTAAACATTATCCGATTTTGCTCAAATTTGGAGATTTTTTTTTTTTTTTTCATTCGAGCAAAAGTGCGGGGTGAGAGCAGAGAAATTCGAGAAAAAAAGCCGCCAAGTATAAATAAGAAGCACCCTACTGACCAACGTTTAAACAATTAAAATAATCGCTACGTTTAGCCGATTAGAATTTAAAAGAATTCAGTATAAATTATTAATAATTCAGGGTGAATTCCAAATAAATTCAAATCAATTTCAAAAAATATTTTAAAGTCTCTTCAAATCTTTGAAAACCTACAAAATCCCTCACTTCTTGTGAATAAATTCTTTCAAAACCATTAAAATATTATAAAATCTCGTAAAATTCTATGAAATCTGATATTTTCTGAAATGCTAGAAAATTTATTAAAATACCTTGAGAGCTTTTGAAATCCCTTGAAATAATTAAAATCCTTGGAAATCCCTTGAAACCTCATTAATCTCTTGAACATGTCTTGGAATATTTAAAAATACCCTAAAATAATTCAAAATTTTTGAAACCACATTAAATTACAGAAATCAATTTAAAATGCCTTGGAATCTTTTCAAATGCCCTAAAATATTTCAAATCCTTGAAAATCCCGTAAAATTATTGAAATCTATTAAAGATTCCTCAATATCTTTTAAAATTCCCTAAGATATTTAAAATCGTTTTAAATCCCATAAAAAACTAAAATCAATTAAAAATGCTTTGAAATCTTTTCAAATACCCTGTAACATATTTCAAATCCTTTAAAATCCCTTAAAATTATTAAAATCCATTAAAAAATCCGTGGGATCTTTCAAAATTCCTCACAACATTTAAAATCGTTTTTAATTCTTTAAAACTTTTTAAAGTTCTTGAAAATCCCTTTGAGTCTTTAAAAATAACTAAAATATTTCAATTCTTCGAAATTCCATTAAATTACTGAAATCATTTGAAAATTTTTTGGAGTCTTTTAAAAACCCTAAAATATTTCAAATCCTTCAAAATATTGTGAAATCCTTCGCAAGTTTTTGAAGCTCGTGAAAATCACTTCGTATCTTTACGAATACCCTAAAATATTTCAAATCCTTAAAAATTATTGAATTCCATTAAAAATATCTTTGGATCCTTGAAAATTCTGTAAAATATTTTAAATCATTTTAAATCTTTTGAAATCCTCTAAAAAAATTTCAAGATCTTGGAAATGCCTTGGAATCTTTTCAAATACCCTAAAATATTTCAAATCCCTAAAAATTATTAAAATACATTAAAAATTCCGTGGGATCCTTTAAAATTCCCTTCAACATTTAAAAACGTTTCAAATCCCTTAAAAATGTTTAAAGCTCTTAAAATTCCCTTTAAATCTTTTAAAATATACTAAAATATTTCAAATACTTTACAATATTTTCAAATCTCATTGAAAAAATGAAGTAGATTAAAAATTCCTTGGAATGCTTAAAATACCCTAAAATATTTCTAATCCTTTACAATTTTTTAAATATATTGAAATCCATTAAAAAATCTTTGAATTAATTTTAAATTCCTTAAAATATTTAAAATCGTTTGAAATCCTTCAAACTTTTCAATCCCTTTGAATCTTCCAAAATACCCTAAAATATTTCAAATCCTTAAAAATGTTTGAAATCCATTAAAAATATCTTTCGATCTTTTGAAATCCCCTAAAATATTTAAAATAATTTTAAATCGTTTGAAATCCCCTAAAATTTTTTAAAGATTTTGTAAATCCCTTGGAATCTTTTAAAATACCCTTAAACATTTAAAATCCTATAAATTTATCATAATTATGAAAATCCATTAAAAATTCCTGTGGATCTTTCAAAATTTTCTAAAATACTTAAAATAATTTAAAATGCTATTGAAAAACTGAAAACAATTAAAAATGCCTTGAAATCTTTTCAAATACCCTAAAATATTTTAAATCCTTCAAAATCCCTTAAAAATATTAGAATCCATTAAAATTTCCGTGGGATCTTTTAATATTCCCTACAATATTTAAAATTGTTTGAAACCCCTTTAAAATTTTAAAGCTCTTGAAAATCTCTTTAAATCTTTTGAAATGCCGTAAAATATTTCAAATACTTGACAATATTTCCAACTCTCATTGAAAAAATGAAGCGGATTAAAAATTCCTTGGAATGCTTAAAATATCCTAAAATATTTCAAATAATTTAAAATTTCTTAAAATTACTGAAATCTATTAAAAAATCTACAGGATCGTTTAAAATTCCTTAAAATACTTAAAATCCTTTAAAATCCTTAAAACTTTTTGAAAATCTTCAAAATCCCTTTGAATCATTAAAAATACCCCAAAATATTTAAAATCATTTGAAATACCATTGGAAAACTGAAATCAATTAAAAATACCTTGGAATCTTTTCAAATACCCTAAAATATTTTGAATCATTAAACAGTTTTTTAAATTATTGAAATCCATTAAAAAACCTTCAGGATTTTTTTAAATTCCTTAAAATATTTCAAATCGTTTGAAATCCTGAACACTTTTTAAAAATCTTGAAAATCCCTTTGAATCTTTTAAAATGTCCTAAAAATATTTCAAATCCTTTCAAATCCCATCGAAAAACTAAAATTAATTAAAAATGCCTTGGAATCTTTTAAAATACCCTAAAATATTTCAAATCCTTTAAATCCAGCAAAATTATTAAAATCTAATAAAAATTCTTTAGAATCTATTAAGATTCACTAAAATATTTAAAATCCCTTAAAACTTTTTAAAGTTCTTAAAAATCTATTTGATTCTTTTAGAATACCCTAAAATATTTCAAATCCTTTCAAATCCCATTGAAAAACTGAAATCAATCTTTTTAAAATACCCTGAACTATTACAAATCTTATGAAATTCCATTGAATTATTCAAATAAATTGAAGTTTTTTTGAAATCTTTAAAAATAACGTAAAATATTCCAAATACTTTACAGTCTTTTCAAATCCCTTGCAAAATTTAAAAAATCGTAAAAACTCCTTGAAAATTTCAAAAACACCCTAAAATATTTAAAATCCTTTGAAATTTCTTCAAATTATTAAAACCTATTAATCATTTTCTGGAATCTGTTGAAATATCCAAAAAAAATTGGAAATTACATGAAAACTAATGATATTTTCTGGAATATTGGAAAACTGGAATAAATTCTTTTGAATGAAATAATTAAGGGTACTATATTAAATTAAATTTGAAAAGCTCTAAATTTCTAACCATTCAATAGTTAAATTTTTTTTTAAAAACATTAATTTACAACCCAAAATAGCCAATTTTTTTAACAAAATAGTAAAATCCTTAAACAAAAGAGACTAATTTCTATTAAGCAGTTGCATTCTTAACCAAAAAGATGAGATTTATACCAAAAAGATGAATTTTCAACTAAAAAATATCAGTTTTCTATCGAAACTGTACTGGTTAAATTTTCAGTTAGAAAAGTTATTTTTTAAACAAACAAAAGAAAACGAATCTTCAACAAAATAGTTGAATTTGCAACCAAAGAGATACATCTTCAACAACCAAAATTTTGACGAAGTAGTTCAACTTTCAAACAAGTAGCTAAATTTTCAACAAAAAAAGAATAATTCTAAACAAAAAATGTAATATTTGATGCCTTAACCCACACATTTTTTAATTTTAGGTCAATTACAGTCAAATTCAACCAAAAAAACGAGATAGTGAAATTTTTAACCAAAGGGATAAATTTTCAACCAAAATGTTGAATACTCAACCCAAGAAATGAAATTTTAACAAATTAGTTCAACTTTAAACCAAGTAGTTCAATTTTCAACTCAAAAAGATAAATTTTAAACCAAAAATAGAATCGTTAAATTTATATCCAAAAAGATTAATTTTCAACTAAAATGATGAATCTTCAGCAAAACAAAAATTAATTTTCAACAAAGTAGTTAAACTTTCAATCAACTAGTTGAATTTTCAACTAAAAACGAAACGTTTTGAACAAAAAATGGTAGAGTTAAATTTTCAACGAAAAAAAATTAATTTTCAACTGAAAATTTATTAGTTGGTATTTTTACCAAGGAACATTTTTCAGTCCAGAAGGAAACACAATTTCAACAAAATTGTTAAAATGGTGGAATTCTCATAAAAATAATTAAATTTGCAACGAAACAGTTGCATTTTTAAGAAAAAAGATCAAATTTCTGTCCAAAGATATGAATTATTAACAAAATTGTTGAATTTTCTGCCAAAATAGTTAACTTTGCATCCCAAAATACGAATTTTCAACAAAACAGTTGAATTTGCAATAAAAAAGGATGACTTTTTAATAAAATTGTTGAATTATCATAAAAGTCATGGAATTTGCAAAAAAAGACAAGCAAGACAAAAAAAATTTTTACAAGTGCTGATGGGATTTATGTCCCAAAAAAGTGCTGCAGAAATAGAACTAAATTACCAAAAATGTTCAAAATATGCCCCGTTTCATCAGGAGTTTTTCAGTACAAAAGCACCGGAAAAGTCTCATTAGATTTTGTTTTTAAATTTTACAAGTCCTAAATAATGTTTGGGACAAAAGTAATAGAAATGTTTCATTTTATTTCTATTCCAAATTTTTCAAGTACTCATGAGATTCATCTTCCGAAAAGATTTTGTTGAAATAGAACTAGAGTACTGAAAAAGTTCAAAATATGTCCCGTTTCACCAGGACTTTTTTAGGACATAAATATCGTGAAAACTTGTAAAAATGTCGACAAAAATAAAATACAACTTTTCTAGTGGGTTCTTTTGTCTAAAAAATTATTTAGAACTTGTACAAATTTCAAAACAAAAAAATTAAATGAGACTAAAGTAAGTGAATATTGATTCATATCGGGTAAATTATCTTTACTAAATTTCGGCTTAAATTATATACTAATCAGTACAACTTTTATTTTTTCGTTTTATTTTATTTTTTGCTATTTGTCGATCAATGTTCTGGAAAATTATATTTTAATTAATTGTCACACTGTACAAAACGAAATCCAGATACTTTGAAAACAAATTTAATTTTAGACACATCCGAATTTAAAAGTTTTTAATCTTCACAGTTTGAGAAAAATTGAACCAACTAACCACAGAAAATTGATAAAAACATTCCTGTGTGTATTTGATATCAGCGCAAAAAAAGGGACCATATCAGTGAGTCAACGAATTTTGGTGCACTTCCTCTCAGTCTTAGTGCTGATATGCTTTAATCACACGACGACGAGCGAAATTTGTTGCAACAAGTGGAAGCAAATAAAGCGCATATTTTCGGCGTAAAAAGGCCTTATCAATGCTGTACTATCTCCTCAAAAAATTAAAAAATCTCCCAATGAGAAATATTACAACAAAAATTAAATATGTGTTATTGATAATCCAGAAAAGAAAAGAAAAGTATACTTATTGTAAAAATAAAAAGCAAGATTATAATTAATCTTCGTGTCATTGCACTCTCTAAATCAATGTACGCTTCAATAAGCAAAACAATTCTGAAATCCAAGTGGAAAATTGATTTTGGTGTAATATGAAAAGCAGCAACAATTATTTTTTTTAAATACATACAGCCAGGATATAAATGCAAAAAATTTCATCCATTTTTTAGTTTTTATCTGGAACTTACTCACTGTGAACGGTAGTTGATCGATCCGAGGATGTACCCTATTAGTGAAGGAAAACGATCACTTATTAAATGCACTTTCACGAAACGTTTTTTTAAAACAATTTCCTATCCTCTGCTTCTCGGTTGCACAGAAAGTCGCACAAAAAACTGAAGGCACGTCGAAGAGGAAAAGACTAACGGAGTTTCGACAGCTTTGGCCCAAGTGACTCCGTTTCGCTGTCCCGACTAACGTGTTGTTTTGTAGTCCAACTGCACGAACCATGCATTCAGATAAGACCCGTCGAATCACTAACCTACCTCACTTCGTGCACTACACGGTGGTCCAAAATCAATTTGCATCCCGATATAAAAAAAAATTATGTCAATATTCGAATTTACGACATCGAACTTAAGGGTTTTTAGGGATTCATCGGGACGAGGAGTAGGGAAGTGAGGGGAAATAAAAGGAGGGACAGTAGAGGAAGTGAAGAGAAATGAGGAGAAATGAGTTGAGCGGAAATTAGGGAGGGAAAGTAGGAGAAGGTAATGTAAATGAGGGGAAGTAGGGGAAATGATTAGAAATGAGGGGATGGAAAGTAAGGAAAATGAGATGAAATAAAGGGAGGAAAAGTAGGGGAAATGAGGGGCGGGAAGGGGTGAGAAAGTAGGCGGAGTGAGGGGAAGTAGAGGAAGTGATGAGAAATTAGTGGAAGGGAAGTAGGGCAAGCGAACTCTCTAAATCCGAATCAGTGAAAAGTCACTGATTGTCAATGAAATCTCACTGATTCAAATAGCTAGAATCCGATTACTGACAACCAGTGAAATGTTACTTATTCATTCAGTGAAAGTTTCACTATTGAGAGTTGGCAGCACTGCACCACGTCAATTTAGCAGTCATAATAAAATAAGATTTTAGTAAATTCAATGAAATAATCATAGTAATAACTTAAAACCCATAAATTATTTTTTACTTTCAAGATTCGACTGTCATGTACACACCCGTCAAGTAAGTACTTTTCATACGAGTTAGAGTATATTTTTCCCGCAGTAAATTCAGCACACTTACAGTCCGAAAATTCAAAAACTTATTTCTTAACAAAATTATTTTTGCTACTTAAATAAAAGAATAACAACAACGCTTTACTTTAAAACTTAGAGGTTATGTCTCGCATGAATTACTCTGGTGTTACTGAATTGATTAGTGAAAAGTCCAGCATCACTGATTAATCAGTGAAATGTCCAGCTATTATTTCAATCAGTGAATTTATCACTGATTCATATTTAGAGAGAAAGAAGGAGAAGCAGGAGGAAATGACTGCTGGGTACATAGGCAAAATGAGGAAAGGGAAAGTAGGAAACATGACAGAAAATGAGTGAACAGGAAGCAGGGGAAGGAAGAGGTAATGAGGGGAGGAAAATTTAGCAAGGGGAAGTTGGAGGAGTAAGTGTAAATGAGGGAAAGTAGGAAAAATAATTAGAAATAAGGGAACAGAATGCGCGGAAAGTGCGATGAAATGAATCGAGGAGAATTAGGGAAAATGAGGGGCAGTAAGGGAGAGGAAGTAGGCGAAGTAAGGGAAAGTAGAGAAAGTGATGGGAAATGAGTTGAAATGAGTGGTGGGGAAGTAGGAAACGTGAAGGCAAATGAGTGGATGGGGATCAGGGAAAGCGAGGTGTAATTAGGGGAGGGGAAGTAGTAGGAGTGAGTGTAATTGAGGGAAAGTAGGTGAATTGATTATAAATTAGGGTGAGTAGGGGTAAGGAAGTGACGGCTAGGAAGGTGAAGTAGGAGAGGGGAAGTAGGGAAGAGCGGAGAAATAAGAGGAGGGACAGTAGGAGAAGTGAGGGAAAATGATTAGAGAGGAAATTAGGGAGGGGAAGTAAATGTAAATGAAGGGAAGTAGGGGAAATGATTGGAAATGAGGGGAGGGAAAGTAGGGGAAATAAGATGAAATAAAGGAAGGAAAAGTAAGGGGCATGAGGGGTGGGAAGGGTGAGAAAGTAGGCGAAATGAGGGGAAGTAGAGGAAGTGATGAGAAATGAGTCGAAGGGAAGTAGGACAAGTGAAAGAAGGAGAAGCAGGAGGAAATGACGGTTGGGTACGTAGGGTTATTGAGGAAAGGGAAGGCAGGAAACATGACAGACAATGAGTGAATAGGAAGCAGTTGGAAGAATGAGTATAAAAGTGAGGGGTAATAGGGGAAATAGTTAGAAATGAGGGAAGACAATGTAGAGAAAGTAAGATGAAAGAAATGAATCGAGGAGTATTACGGAAAATGAGGAATAGTAAGGGAGAGGAAGTAGGGGAAGTAAGTGAAAGTAGAGAAAGTGATGGGAAATGAGTTGAAATGAGTGGTGGGGA
>CAKNYM010053347.1:596178-606819 GCA_932195095.1 Andricus curvator | reverse complement strand
TGGGAAATGAGTTGAAATGAGTGGTGGGGAAGTAGGAAACGTGAAGGGAAATGAGTGGAGGGGAATCAGGGAAAGTGAGGGGTATTCAGGGGAGGGGAGATTTGGGAGGGGAAGTAGTAGGAGTGAGTGTAAGTGCGGGAAAGTAGGGGAAATGATTATAAATTAGGGGGGCGGGCGAAGATTGAATTAAGGGTAGGGGAAGTAGGGGTGTAGGGCGAGTATTATAATATTACAAACTTGCGATTTTTTATATCACTAGTCAATCATTTCGGAAAAATAGAGTATCTTTTCAATTTCAAAAATCAGAATTGTTTAGTATCTGACAATTGTATTATTATTACTATCCGTAAAATCATTTTAGACTATAAATAGTCCAATTGAATTTCAAATCAGGCAAACTTTCAAGAAAAGTTTAGGTCATGGTGTCAGAGTGATTTTTTATTTCAGTATATTATTCTAGAGTGAAAATAAAGGAACACGTATTTCAGAGTTTGATCCAAAAATATATTTTTTTTTATGGGGTTTCGTAGCCGCGGGCAGAAACCCCTTATAGATTCAGTCGGTTGTTCGCCCTTCCGTCCGCCGTATTTTTTTCTTAAGAGGAAAAGTAGGGAAAGTGAAGAAAAAATAAGGGAAACGAAAGTAGAATAAGTGAGAGGAAATGAGTAGAGGGGAAGTAATAAGAAATGAGGTGAGAAGGATTAGGGGAAATAAGGAAGAGGGTGTAGGGGAATTGAGCAAAAATAAGGGAAGGGGAAATGAGGGGAGGATTTAGTAGGGTGATGGAATGGGAAAGTAAGGAAGATGGGGTGAAGTGGGGGAAGCGACGGGAGGAAATTCGGTGATGTGAGGGTAAATTAGGGGAAATGAGGGGGGGGGGGCAATTAGGTGAAGTAGAGAGAAGAAGGGGAGGAGAAGTATAAGAAATGCTGGGAGGGAAAGTAGGAGATATGTGGGGAAATGAGTGGAGGATATGTAGGCGAAATAAGGCTGAGTTGGGATGGAGAAGTGTAGGCTTAGGAAGGGAAGTAGGGGAAAGGAAGTGTAAATTTAAAATGGAAATACTTTCTTTTTCCATTGATTCAAAAAGCATACAGATAGATTTAAAAAAGGAAAAATGGTGACTCTTTTTCTAAAATTCCTAAGAGTGGATTTTCTCAAAAACACACATTTTTAACTTTTTTTTTTTAAATACATGGTAATGTGCACTACATATATTTTGAGTTTTATTTTTGGAAAACCACTGCTTCACATTGAAAAAAGTGAGTTTTTAATAATCGAATTTTCGCATTTTTCTCAGAAACAACAAAAGGTAATGTTTACATAAAAATCTTCACATTTAGAAAAGTTCTGCCAAACTACACTTTTCTATATTAGCAGAAACTTTTTCAAAACATTTAAGATATAAGAAGGGGGGTTTTCCTAAAAATCTTTTCATGTTTTCAAAATTCCATGAAAAAACACAGCAAATTTTCTGGAAAGTCCCAAAGCAAAAAGTACAATTCTTTACGGAAATTCCCTGTCCCAACTCAGAATTGTAATTATAAAGGAATAGAAAATTCATTGTTTTAACTCAGAATTAGAATAATAAAATATATGAAACCAATTTTACTTTGCATATTAGTGCACTCGAGAGAAAAATCCCTCTCACTGAAGCAAATTCCCGATCATTTCCCGTTTTTTCCCGGTAAACAAAATTCCTGTACATTTCCAAGGTTTGCCAATTTCTCGGTGAAATAGACACCCTGATAATCATTTCTCGTTTAAATGAGACTATCAGCAATAATATTCCGTATTTTAAAAGTATAATTATATATTTTTCCCAAGACCTGTTTCTTCGTGCCCATGATACCTTAAACCAGTAATTGTTCACATTTACTGCTGTTAAAACTTATAGTTTATACAGGGTGACCGAAAAACTTCATTTTTAAAATTCCTTTGCTTTTCTCTGATTTTTCTCTCACCAATATTTCATTTTCCCAGACCACCATTATTCAAAGACCAGGATTTCAATTTTTTTTAAATTTTTAACATAGAATATTTCGTAAAGGGAATAAAACAATTTCAGATTGAAATTCCGAATTTATTTATATATTTATACCAAAAAAGATTACTTTTCTGCCATAAAAGATGAATTTTAAATCGCAATGGATGAATTTTCAAGAAAACAGTTCAATTTTTGACCCAAAAAATACTTAATAACAAAATAGCTGAAGTTTTTACAAACCAGCTGAATATTTAAGAAAATAATTACATTTTTAATAACAGAGTTACATTTTCAACTGAATTATTGAATTTTTAACCTGGAAAGATGAATTTTCAAACAAGAAAGATTAAACTTCAACCAAAAACAGTTGAATCTTCAAACAAATAATTGAAAAGAATAATAATAATAATAATAACTAATCCTCCATCGAACATTCCACACGTTCCAGCAAGACCACCTTTGCAGATAGCCGATAATGCTAACATGAGAAGTAGGAGATCTATCCACCAAAAAGTCTTTCTCAGGATGGACAAATTAGCTGAAGCTAATACTGCTCTCCCCGATTTGCTCCCCGAAGATGTTAGTCTCTGGAATCTGAACTGTGTTGTTTACGAGAAGGCGGTGTCCTTGCTTAGCGACAGTAGAAGTAACGAAACTTCAGTACGTCTGCGTAAGACTCGCGAGCGTATTGCACAGCTTCAATTCAAAATTGAAACGGCAAGACGGCAGGCATCAAATATTCAGTGCGTGATTAGCTACATAACATTAAATAAAAAATTCACTCCAAAAGTTAGGGCACTTGCTCGAAACTTGAGGAAAGCAAATCACACGCTGAACAAGTGTAAACTGTTGACCATCAAGCAGCACTGGACGCAAAAAATAAGATCTCTTTCAACAGCGAAACAGCGCCTTGAACGGCGAGTAAAGTGGATTCAGGAAAATTCCACCTTTTCTACTCATCCTTCCCGTCTGTTCAATAAAACGTCACGTGCCGTTAAAAATCCGCCTAGTCGAGAAGAGATTCAAGTCTTCTGGGAACAAGTATATGGAGATACTTATCAGCTAAATGAAGACGCTTCAGATATAGCACTCTTTCGTAACTTTTGCCAAAGGCAAAGGTTACAAGGTCCAGAGGAAGAGTGTCCACTAATTACTGCTGAAGAAGTGAAGAAAGTTATCGCTAGAACTAAGAACTTTTCAGCGCCAGGGCCAGATAAAATCAACAACTTTTGGTGGAAGAAGTTTACTTCTACGCACCAACATCTAGCTCGTATATTTACTACTTTCTTAAACGGAGAACAACCTGTCCCGCAGTGGCTAGTGGAAGGACGCACGGTATTGATTCCTAAGACAGGAGATTTGTCAAGTCCAAAGAACTACAGGCCCATAGCTTGTTTAAACACCAGCTACAAGCTATTCACTGGCATCCTCAAAGAGAGGATATTAACATCTATCGAGCCGGTATGGAGTGCAATAGTTGAACAACGTGGATGCAAGAGAGGTCTGGCGGGTTGCAGGGAGAACCTGTTAATAGACAGGTGTATCACCCAGGACTCGATCAGGTATCGACGCAATCTGTCCATGGCTTGGATTGACTACCATAAGGCATTCGATAACACGAACCATGAGCTACTTATTAAGTTCATTGAATGCATGGAGGTGCATCCAAAAATAGTGAGATGCATAAAAGAGCTTATGCTCTTGTGGCGGACAAGATTTGTCATAAAATCTGACAAAAGACAAGTGACTACAAGCTATATCACATATAAGAGGGGAGTCTTCCAAGGAGACTCTCTAAGTCCGATACTTTTCTGCATCTCCCTCTTGCCTCTATCTATTGTGCTCCGAGGCAAAAGCTCTGGATACCTATGTGGCCCGCCGAACAAAAGAGAATATAAGGTCAACCACTTCTAATACATGGACGACCTTAAACTCTTTGCTTCCTCGAAAGAGGACCTTAACATCCTTGTGGAGGCGGTAAATAGGTACTCTAAAGCGATTGGCATGAGCTTCGGACTGGACAAGTGTGCCTGCGTCCACCTACACCAAGGAAGACTAGAAACTACATCATCGGGTCACGATCAGGATGTTCAACTCATCGGCGGAAATACCATTCAACATCTTGGTATTGGAGAAACATATACATATCTTGGAATACCGCAAGCGGAAACCCATGATGTGCTTGCGTTAAAAACGGCCCTTGGAAAAAGGTATCGCCAAATTCTCAGAAAAATTTGGGCTTCCGAATTATCTGGAAAGAATAAGATCCAGGCGACCAATATGCTGGCCGTTCCTATACTGCACTACACGTTTGGTGCAGTAAAATGGAACGTCGATGAGTTGAAGCAACTTGACCGAAGCACACGCAAGATAATGACAATCCATCGAAGTCATCATCCTAGATCTTCCGTACCTCGAATATACCTCCCTCGAGATAAAGGGGGTAGAGGCTTGCTGAGCTTAGAGTGTCTTCATCGCAGAACGGTTCTGGCTACAGCCTGCTCAGTTCTAAATAGCACAGATTTTCTTATGCGACTAGTACATCAACATGAAGTCGTCAATGCTGCGGCGTTTCTATATCGTGCCGCAGATAGGGCCGCAGAGGAGCTTGGCCTCCCATTTGATTCCAGCGACACTACACATGGCCTAGCATCACTAACACCTTTGGTGCTCAAAAGTCGTGTACAGGAAGCAGAACATACGCTTCTACTAAGAGAACATGCTGACAAGCCCCTTCATGGTAAATTCTACGGCATTATACGTAGAGAAGAGCTCTCGATGGGTCTGTCAAACATGTTTCTCAAGTCTGCTGGATTAAAATCGGAGACTGAGGGATTTCTTTTTGCCTGTCAAGATGGCGTTATAGACACCTTAGTTTACCGCGAGCGCATAATGAATATACCTGTAGGCGATACCAACTGCCGAGCGTGCAAGCAAGAGCCAGAAACACTTGGACATGTTCTCAGTGGATGCTCAAAATATGCACGATACGGGTACCTAGAGAGACACAATGCGGCTCTAAAAGTGTTATATTACCATCTGAGGCACTTCTATGGTGTTGATCTATTGCCCGTCTTGCCATACGCCCAGGGGGAACTCGAGTCCGCTGTGAAGAATGATCAGTGTAAGATCTACTGGAATTTCTCATTCTCGACCACTCAACGTATCAGTGCTACGAAGCCTGATATTGTCCTCCAAGATCTGGAGAACAAGATCATTTACGTGATTGAATTCTCGGCACCAGCCGATGGTAATATCACGGCAAAGGAGGAAGAAAAACGGGCGAAATATCAAGCACTTCTTTTCGAGCTAAGCAGGCTCTACCAAGGCTTCAAAGTCCATCTTGTAGTTCTCATAATCGGCTGTCTTGGAGGTATGAAAGCTTCATTTATTAGCCAACTCAACAAGATTCCGGCTTGCCAGCGTCAGGCTCATTCCATCGCGAACCGGATGCAAAAGGCTGTTCTTCTGGGATCACTTCATCTGGTCCGTCAACACTGTTCCTCATAACATTCCACAAAGATTGGTAGCTCTAAAAAAGTATCCAGAGGTGAAATTTCATCTCCACCTGTCCCGTCTGCCGCGTAAGATCATCCGCGGCTAGAGACCTGACTCCAAGGAACAGTGTTGCCCGATGTTTTCTCGCGTAAATTTCCCGCTCTTGCTTACCTTCTAGGACAGAAGGAGCAGAAGCGGATGACGTACACGTTCCAGTTGCGTCGGGATTGGTTGCTTTTAAAGAACCATGATCGTAGCTTCCGGAGCCTACAACTTCTCACATAATAACTAAAATAATTTAAAAAATGGTGAATTTTCATTCCAAAAGGATTAATTTTCTGACCAAATAGACAAAAGTTTAATAACACAGTTGAATTTCCGACGAAAAGATAAATTCTCAACGATAAAATGTGTAGTTGTTATTTCAACAAACAAAAACAGAATTTTCAACCAAATATTAAAATTTGCAAACAAAGAGTAAAATTTACAACAAAAGAATTACATTTTTAACAAAACAGTTAAATTGTTAACCAAATAGTTGAATTTCCAACCTAGGATGATGAAATCACAACAAAAACTTTAATGATTGATATTTGAAACAAAAAATATAAAATTGTTACCTGAAGAAACAAATTTTAAAAATAAAAAAAAAGTATATTCAGCCGAGAAGATTAATTTTCAACAGCAAGAAGAAAAAAATTTTCAACAAAATAGTTGAATTTTCCATCAAAGAGATGAATTTTCAACAAAAAATTTAATTTTCAACCAAATAATTAAATTTTCAAATGAATAGTTTAATCTTTAACCAAATAGTTGATTTTTCTACCAAAATAATTGAATTTGTAATTAAAAGTATGAATTTTCAACAAAAAAGTTAACTTACAGCCAAATGGTTAATTTTTCAACTAACACCAAAAATGATTTTAATTTGAAATCAAAAACTGTTGAATTGAACAAAAAAAGAAGAATTTTCAACAAAATCGTTCAATAATCAACCAAAAAAGATCATTTTCCTCCAAACAGTTGCCATTTTAACCAAACAGGATGCATTTTCTACCAACAGGATGAATTTCTACAACAAAATACATGAATTTTCAACATAATAATTGAATGTTCAACTAAAAAAGATCAATTTTCAACCAAATAGTTGAATTTTCAACCAAAAAAGATCAATTTTCAATCAAAAATGTAATAGTTAAATTTTCAGTTGAAAAAATTAATTTTCAACAAAATAATTAAATTTTCAAACAACAATAATGCATTTTTAACAAAATAGTTCAACTTTCAACCAATCAGTTGAATTTTCAATCAAAAATGATGATTTTTTATAAAACAGTTACATTTTCAACAAAATAATTAAGTTTTCAACCAATAAAATTTTAAACAAACCAGATGAATTCCAAACCAAAAATGTGATAAAAGACTTTTCAACTAAAAAAATTAACTTTTAACCAAAAATAGTTCGATCTTCTAATAGTGTTATATTAATTCAGTTAGCATTCAGCATTGAAATTTCTAAAAGTTTTAGGTTGTGTTAATCTTTTTTCACTGGAAAAAAAAATTATTTGATTTCAAAGGTAAACATTTTTGCAAGAATTTGCTTTTCTGGTTTTGTTAGCCTTTTTTTAACGAAAGTTGACATTTTAAAATAAAAATCATCAGATTCCAAAAGTTTATAATTTTTTAACAACTTCAGGTTACATTAACGTTTTATACAAAAATTGATATTTTCAACTGAAAATCACTTTAGTTCGAACAAGATTTACCATTTTTGAATAGTTTCAGATTATATTAACGTTTTTCACCGGAAATCAGTTATTTTAAACACAAATAATTAGATTTTGAAGCGTATTCACAATTCTGAACAATTTTCTGTTATGTTAAGGATTTTTGTCGGAAATTATTGGTATCTTTAATAAAAAAAAATCTGCCCGCTTCGCGGGCACATTCTCATGGCGCGCTTCGCGCGCGGCTCGCTTCGCTCGCAAGTTTGAGCGCGCCTAGGGCGCGCGACTGATGGATCTCGCGCTTCGCGCTCGATCATATATTTATCTCGTGCTTCGCGCTCGATTATGTATTCACCTCGCGCTACGCGCTCGGGCGTATTTGCATCGCGCTTTACGCTAGGCTCCTCTAGATTTTTGAACTTCGTGTTCGACTTCGATGAAAAGAAAAAGTTTGTTTGCAAATATTATAAAATTATCAAAACCTCTACATATTAAGTGATTGTTAAATTTGCTTTTATTTTAGACTGAAAAGGAACTTTATTTACTCAAGGTTCTATCGACCTTAAGGAACACATTCTCATCCAGAAACTCGCGCTTCGCGCTCGATATTTGATTTGAAAATCATTTGAACCGTATGATAGAAACAAAAAAGTTGGAGCGCACTTACGGCGTGCGATTTGGTAAATACACTGAGCGCGCACTTTGTGCTTCGTGTTATATGTTCTTCATATACAAATTACTAAATTTGTATTTGATTTCAAATGAAAAGTAATGATATAATTGAGGCGACAAATTTTATTAGTTAACATTTTATTTTAGCTTGTGCCGTTTATCAAAAAAGTTAATTTTTTCATTTTGAATATATTCTTACCACAAAAATTGATTAAGGGTGTGTAAGTCTTTTTTGAATGCACAATTTTTGTTCATTTATATGTTTTCGTACCTTGCATTGTTTTTTCAAAACTTTGATTTTTTTTACTGTCAATGTTATTTTCACGAATAAAACAAAAACCACGCATCCTATCGAAACATGAGTCACAATAAATTTGTACCTCTTCCATGGATGAACAAATTTTGTTTCGGTCATTTTTTCGTAGCTGGTAATATTCGTCTGAAAATTTGATTTTTCTATTTTCAATGCTGTTTTTTACGAATAAAACAAAAACTACGCGTCATATCAAAAAGTGAATGATAAGAAATTTGTAGATCTTTTTTAGGTGCACAATTTTGGTTAGATGATCTTTTCTGGTATCTTGCATAGTTTTACAGCAAAATGGCTTTTTTGATTTTTCATTAATTTTTTGTGCGATCAAAATTTGAATTTTTTATTTTTCGAAAAATTCAAAAAGTTGTCATGAAAATATTATAGGGTGTTCAGGAATCAACGTTTTTCTCCTCTTGACTTTTTTCATATCGTGCGTTTTTCGGCTTAAAATGTTCATTTTCGTTTGTTTTTTGGAATTTTGAAAATGCTATAACTCCAGTAATTTTTTTTTTATCACGAAAAGTAATAAGAATATTTTGTTCGTCATTTTGCGTACTACTAATAACCGTACATAGAATTTTCAAATCTTCCAAAAAAGTGGTCTCAAAAATTTTCAAAATGTGCTCACTTTTTGGATTTTCATCCAAAATAGCTGGTTAACGAACTCGTTCTCTATTTTTCGGCCATAAAAAAGTGTGCCAAAGCTCAATCAAATCTGATCATTTTTTCGAAAGTTATCGTGGCTACAGACAGACAGACAGACAGACAGACAGACTACAGACAGACAGACACCTTCGTAAAAATCGTTTTTTCTGACTCAGGAGGTCTCAAAACGTGGAGATTTTATGAAAACCGACTATGTCAAATTTTACATAAAACCAATACCTTCTCATTAGAATGAGAATGTAATTATTAGATTTCAAAGAATATTTACAATTTTTCCACAACCCTTCGCAACTTTCTTCCTCTCCTAGTTTCCCTTACTTACACACACTTCATCTACTTTTCCTCCATAATATCCCCTCACTTTCGCACCCACCCCTCATTTCTCCTCATTTCCCCTATTCCTCCTCCTCCTCTCATTTCTCCTCACTTCCACTCACTTCCCCTAGTCATCCTCCTCTCATTTACCCTCATTTTTCCTCCCTTTATTTTCCTTCATTTCGTCTATTCACCTTCTTATTTTCTCTAATTTCCCCTTAATATAGCTCATTTTCACTCATTTCCCCTACTTCTAATACTGCCGTTCCCCTTATTTCCCCTAATTCCGTACTTTCCCTTCTTTCCTTCCCTTCATTTTCCCCCATTTACCCTACTTCCCCTCCGCTTATTTCCCAATAATTTCCAGTTACTTCCCCAATCCTAATTTCAAACACTTCCGCTCCCTTACTTCTCTTTACCCACACCCACTTCATTTACTTCTCCCCCCAAATTTCTCCTAGCTTTCCTTCCCCAGCCCTCATTTCCCCTCAGTTTCCTTCACTTCGCCTAGTCCTCTTCCTTTCAGTTCCCCTCATTTTCCATACTTACCTTCTTATTTTCTCTAATTTCCCCTAAATCCCCCTCATCTCCCCTACTTCTGAAGCTGCCCCTCCCCTATTTCCCTTTATCTCCTACTTCCCCTTATTCCCCTTTCTTCATTTCCCCAAACTTACCCTACTTGCCCTACACTCATTTCCCCTAAGTTGCACTCACTTCCCCACCCCTAATTTCAAATACTTTTACTCCCCTCATTTCCCCTCCCTGGGATTTGAAACCCCGTACATCCATGTATTTTGACGCGCTGATTACGAAAGTGAGAGTGAAAATACCCGCAAATTTGATTTTCATGGTGAAAACCATGGAAAACCCACAAAAGTCATGTGTTTTCGAATTTATCTCGGAAAATACAGAACATTTCAGAAAAGTTTTCAGACAAAAGTTGTACATCTAATCAAAATATACATTTTTTATTCTGCACACTTTTCCTCTCAGATTGATAGTTTCTGATAAAATCGCTGTTTAAATTTAGTAAGTGCAACAGGCTTGAGTTCTTGGAAAGGGGTCGGGGTTTCACCAACATTATTTCTGTGACCAGTGACAGGGTTGCCTTCCCGGCTCCACGACAGATCGGAAAACAGTTGGGGTTTGACCAGCATTATTTCTGTGACCAGTCCCAGGGTTGCCCTTCCGCCCCCACGATACGTTGGAAGGGGGTAGGTGTTTGACCAATATTATTTCTGTGACCAATGACAGGGTTGCCTTCCCGGCTCCACGACAGATCGGAAAACAGTTGGGGTTTGACCAGCATCATTTCTGTGACCAGTCCCAGGGTTGCCCTTCCGCCCCCACGATACGTTGGAAGGGGGTAGGTGTTTGACCAATATTATTTCTGTGACCAGTGACAGGGTTGCCTTCCTGGCTCCACGACAGATCGGAAAAGAGTTGAGGTTTGACCAGCATCA
>CAKNYM010053347.1:571890-591776 GCA_932195095.1 Andricus curvator | reverse complement strand
TTTTTTTTACTAATAAACATAAATTTTGAATCAAAAAAGCCGAATTTTGAAACAAGAAAGAATAAAAGTTTCCTATAAATTGATGAATTTTCAGGCAAAAAAGACGATTTTTTTACAAAATAGTTTCATTTTCAAACCAAAAATATGACTTTTCTACAAAAAGACATGAATTTTCAATCGAGAAGTTAAATTTTCAACCGAAATAGATGAATTCGCAACAAAAATATAATAGTTTATATTATTTCAACAAAAAAAGATTCTAATTTGAAATCAAACACAGTTGAATTTAATCAAAAAAGGCTAATTTTCTACAAAATAGTTACTTTTCAACCAAAAAGTTGGACTTTCTACCAAAATAGTTGAATTTTTCACAAAACACATGAATTTTCAACCAATTGGTTGATTTTTCATACCAAAAATATTAATTTTTAACGAAAAAGTTAAATTTTTAAGCAAAGAGATGAATTTTCAACTAAAATTATGAATCTTCAATCAAAGAACTGAATTTTTACTAGGTAGTTTATCTTTCAACCAAGTAGTGAAATTTTCAACCGGAAAGACGAATTTTCAACTAAAATTATGAATCCGGTACAGAAAGTTGAACTTGCTACCAAAAAAGTTAAATTTTTATCAAACACGTGAATTTTCAACGAAAATAGATGAATTATTAATGAAAAATATAATTTATACTTCTAAAAAAAAAGATTTTAATTTGAAATCAAACACAATTGTAATTAACCAACAAAGATTTTCAGGAAAATTTTGTTTACTACTAAAAATAAATTTTGAAACAAAGAAGCCGAATTTTGAACCAAGAAAAAAAAAGTTTCCTATGAATTGATGAATTTTCATGCCAAAAAGACGATTTTTCTACAAAACTGTTTCATTTTCAAACCGAAAATATGACTTTTCTACCAAAAGACATGAATTTTCAACCACGAAGTTAAATTTTCAACCGAAATAGATGAATTCTCAACAAAAATATAATAGTTTATATTATTTCAAGAAAAAAAGATTTGAATTTGAAATCAAACACAGTTGAATTTAACCAAAAAAGACGAATTTTTAACAAAACTAGAGCCTCATATGCGCGCTCCGCGCGCGACCAATTTATTTACATATATTTATTTTATTTGGAAATGAATTTCAATAAAATACCATGAAATTAACTTTTACTTCAATAATTTTGATTTGTACAAGGCTTCGCATGGATACCATCTCACGATGCAGAATAAACAATTCTGTAAAAAATTGAGCCTATTCGTTGAAAAATAGCCAGACTCTAAATTTTGTAATCAAAATTGTTTAAATAATTAATAATTCTTGTAAATTTACAAAACATAGTAAATAGTCAACGGAAAGATAATCTTAGTTGACTACGCAAACAAATTGTTCTGAATTTGTTCATGAAAATTGTTTAAATAATTAATCATTATTGTAAATTTTCAAAGTATCATAGGAAAGAGGTATTTGAAAAACATTCTTTATTGAGTCCGTAAACAAATTGAGCCTATTCTTTAAAAAATAGCCAAACTCTTGATTTTTTTATCAAAATTGTTTAAATAATTATTCATTCTTTGAAATTTGCAGAGCATTATAGCAAAAAGTCACTGCAAAGATATTCTTACTTAATTCTATAAAAAATGGAGCCTATTCGTTAAAAAATAGCCAAACTCTCAGTTTTTAAATTAAAATTGTTTAAATAATTGAAAATTATTGTAAGTTTAGGAAGCAACATAGATAACAGTCATCGAAAAGATATTCTTAGTTGAATTCGTAAACAAAGTGAGCCTATTTGTTGAAAAACAGCCAAACTCTGAATATGTGTATGAAAATTGTTAAAATAATTAACTATTATTGTAAATTTGCAAAGTAACATAGGAAAGACTTATTTTTAATACATTCTTTTTGGTTCTGTAAACAAATTGAGCCAATTCGTTAAAAATAATGATATTACAAATAATAATTCTTGTAAATTTACAAAGCAGCATATAAAATAGTCAGCGAAAAGACATTCCTAGTTGACTCCGTAAACAAATTCTGCCTATTCCTTGAAAAATAGACCAACTCTGAATATTTTCAGAACAATTGTTAAAATAATTAATAATTACTGTATATTTGCAAAGTATCGTAGAAAAGATTTATTGGGAATACATTCTTTCTTGATTCCCTAAACTAATTGTTCCTATTCGTTGAAAAATGACCGGGCGCTTAATTTGTTTATGAAAATTCTTTGAATAATTAATAATTCTTGAAAATTTGCAAATCATTATAGAAAAAAGTAATCTGAAAGATATTTTTACTTAATTCTGTAAAAAAATTGAGCCTATTCGTTGAAAAATACCCAAACTCTGAATATGTTTATGAAGACTGTTTAAATAATTAATAATTATTGTAACTGTGCAAAGTATCGTAGAAAATAGTTATTGGCAATACATTATTGGTGATTCCGTAAACAAATTGGGCTTATTCGATGGAAAGTGGCCAAACTCTTAATTTGTTGAAATAATTGATAATTCTTGTAAGTTTGCAAAGCTTCATAGAAAAGAGTCATCGGAAAGATATTCTTAGTGAATTCTGTAAACGAAATTTACCGTATTCGTTGAAAAATAGCCAAGCTCTTTGTTTATGCAAATTGTTTCAATTATTAATAATTATTGTAAATTTACGAAGCAACATATAAAAGTTTCATCAGAAAGACATTCGTAGTTGACTTTGTAAACAAACTGTACCTATTCCTTGAAAAATAGCCAAACTCTAAATATGTTTATGAAAATTGTTAAAATAATTAATAATTATTATATATTTGCAAGCTATCGTAGAAACGAATTATTGGAAATACAGTCTTTCTTGATACCCTAAACTAATTTATCCTATTCATTGAAATAACACAATTAAAAAATAAATGGTACTCAAAATTTCGAAAGTTTCAAACATTTTGAAATATAAATGAACTATGACTAAAACGTTAAATCGAAAATGAATCCTTCAAAATACGAATAAAATATTTAAAATGTTAATTAAAAGCCTTATTTTTAAAAATGCGTGAAAGGAATCGTATATATACCGAAGTATAAATGCATATACTTCCACTAAGCTTCTTATGAAAACAAACATCTCGAGTTCAAATAAACACAGATCGCCCATCGTCGATGAGATCGCCTTATGATTGACTAAGTAACGGTAACGGTAACTAAACGACGAATACCAACTTTCAAAGATTGGATACATGAATTTTCAAAAATAAAGATGCATGTTTAATCAAAAAGTTGAATTTTCAACCAAAAAACATGAATTTTCAACAAAATACATCAATTTTCAACAAAATTGTTGAGTTTTAGAGCTAAAAATATAAATAATCTACATAACGGTTGAATTTTCAACACGAAGATATCATTGTTTTAACAAAAACGTTCATTTTCAACAAAATAATTTTATTTTCTAACAAATTGTTCAATCCTTAACTAAAACAGAATAATTTAGAACCAAACAGTTGCATTTTAAAACAAAACGGATGAATTTTTAACGAAGAAAATTGATTTCAGACCAAAAAAGACAAGGTTTTAACAAAATATATAAATCTTCAAATTGAAAATATCAATATCCAATAAAAAATATCAATTTCCAACCAAAATTAGACAGTTACACTATTCGTTGATAAAATTAATTCTCAACGGAAAAAAACAACTAATTTTCAACAAAATAGTTACACTTTCAACTAAAATTAAGAATGTTAAAAAAATAATAATTTTCAGCAAAAGATTTTAACCCAGAAGATGATTTTTTAAACCGGAAGATTAAGTTTCTAAAAATGGAATAGTTCAAGTTTCAATCAAGGAGGTGAATCTTTAAAAAAATATGAATTTTTAACAAACTAGTTCAACTTTCAACCAAATAGTTGAATTTTCAACTAAAAAAGATAAATTTTTCAACCAGAAGATTAATGTTCTATCAAAAAACACAAATTTTTAACAAAATTGTTGAATTTTAAAGCCAAAAGGACGAATTATCTACACAACGGTTAAATTTTAAATGTAAAAATATGATTTTTCAACAAAACAATTAATTTTCTACCAAAGAGTCAAATTTTCATAAAATTAGTTTAATTTTGAACCAAATACTTCAATTTAAACCAAAAATATGAATTTTCTAAAAAAAGTTGATTTTCAACCAAATAATTACATTTTTCACCAAATTTCTTAATCCTCAAACAAACCAGATTAAGTTATACCCAAACATTTGCATTTTTCATCAAGAACTAGAAATGATCAATTTGTAATAAAAAATATCAATTTTCAACCAAAAATGGAATAGTTACACTATCAGTTAAAAAGAATTAATGCTCACCAAAAAATAAAACAACAAAATAATTACATTTTCAACAAAAGAGATGAATTTTCAAATAAAATTATGAATCTTAACAAAAAATAATTTTCAACAAAAGATTTAAACCCAAAAGATGATTTTTTAATACGGAAGATTAATTTTCTAAAAATCGAATAGTTCAATTTTCAATTATGAAGATGAATCTACAACCAGAAAAATGAATTTTTAGCAAAGCAGTTTAATTTTCAACCAAGATATTAAATTTCTGACAGAAAAGGTGACTTTTTAACAAAATAGTTGCATTTTAAATAAAATAATAAAATTTTTAACCAAATACTGATGAGAAATTTTCAACAAAATTGTTGAATCATCAACCAAAAAATATGAATTTTTTTACCAGTAGAATTTGCAACAAATAGAGATGAATTTTCAATGCAAAATGTAATAGTTTATAATTCTGACAAAAAATATATTTGAATTTTAAATGAGAAACAATTCAGTGCAACCAAAAAATATTGCAATTTTAAATCGCAACATTTGAATTCAGATAAAAAATATTTTATTTTTAATTCAAAAACAAATGAATTCGAACAAAAGACGGATTTTTAATCAAATATTTGAATCTTCAATTAAAACAGTTTATTTTTTAATCAAACAGTTGCGTTTCGAACCAAAAGAGATTGATTTTTCACAAAAATACACGAATTTTTAACTAAAATTATAAATCTCCAAACAAACAAGTGAACTTTTAAGAAATTAAAATTTTCTTTTTAATTTTGTCACAAAGTAGTAATTTTAATTTGACAAAAATGAAATTTGTACAAAAAGAGACTAATTTTTCACACAAAAAGACCAATTCTTAACTAAAGTTATGAATTTTCAACCAAACAAGTGAATTTTCACCAAAGTTGAATTTTGTTAAAAAGTTTATTTTAAAAGTTGTAATTTCAATAAAAAAAATGAAATTTTTACCAAAAGAGATGAATTTTTAAACCAAAAAGACCAATTTTCTACAAAACAGTTGAATTTTTAACCCAAAAATATCAATTTTCAACTGGAAAAAATAGGTAAATTTTCAACCTAAGAGTTGGATCCAAAACTAAAAATGGAATAGTTAAATTTTCCGTTAAAAAAATTAATTTTCAAACAAAAAAAAAACGAATTTTAAATAAAATAGCTCAGTCTTTAACCAATAAAATTAATTTTGAATAGGGTAGTTTAACTTTCAACCAAGTAGTGGAATTTTAAGCCAAAAAAGATGAATTCTCAATGAAAAATGAAATAGTTAATATTTCAACCAGAAAAGATGAATTATCAACCAAAAATAGAATAGTTTTTACAGTTAAAAAAATTAATTTTTAATTAAAAGAAATGAATTTTTAAACAATAAATAGAATTTTCAACAAAGTAATTCAACTTTACACCAAGTAGTTGAATTGTCAAATAAAAAAAAACGAATTTTCAACCAAATAGTTAAATCTTCAACCAAATAGTATCGAATTTTTAACCAAAAAAGATTTTTTCGGTAATCTGAAATTTCGGAAATTTTCTAGTTCCGTAATTATATTTTCGGTATTTTTCAAAACTCGGGCTTTTATTTTTCTGCAAAATTATGTCATCCCAACATATAATTATAGTTTTTTTGAAGTATAAAACTAAGAAAGTTTGAAAAAATTGATATTTCCAAAAATTTATTTTATCATAGAAAAAATACGTTTTACTATATAAAAAAATAGTTTACAAAAAAGAAAATCACAGAATACCTCCGCCATATTACTATGAATCTAAAAAAATCAAGAATAAAATCAAATGTGGCCTTTTTAAGAAAATTCAGTTTTTTTTTAATGTACGCTACTTTGGCTTTTTTTCAAATTTTTCAAGTTTCTTTGGGGAATTTGAAAGAGCGTAGATTTCAATCAAAGCTGCCGCAATGAGAATCATATTATGTAATTTTTTTCTCAAGTAAAAATTTCAAAGAAAACTTTCTCTAATTTTTTCGAAATTCACCTAAATAT
Source organism: Andricus curvator (assembly GCA_932195095.1). Lineage (NCBI taxonomy): Eukaryota > Metazoa > Arthropoda > Insecta > Hymenoptera > Cynipidae > Andricus > Andricus curvator. The sequence goes on along the minus strand of CAKNYM010053347.1, from coordinate 585,435 downwards.
ATAAAAATAGACCTGAATTCGAGACAAATTTTTTTGGTGGAAAACAAAAAATACGTGTACCATAGTTTTAAAAAACGGGCTTAACAATAAAAAAACCTGAAAAAATTCTAAGATTTAGAGAAATACATTGCTCTTTTTTGTATGCAGGAAAATTTCATACAAATTTCCTTTAACTGACTTATTCTTTTTTTAGCAAACTCAAGCTAAGAAAAAATTATGAGAAATTTTGATAAATAACAAACTTTGTTTTTTCAGGTACAATAATGGCTTATCCTTGTTATACTTTTCGGACACTCCCCTTTTTATTTTATTATTCTAAGTGAAGGTATTTTTATCCTCGAGATAAAGAAAGGTAAGTATTTTTAAATTAATTTGTTTTAAATGTTAATTTACATTCGAGAAACATGAATTTTCAATCACTTAGTGGAATTTTCAACTAAAATGGTAATTTCACAACCAAAAATGGAATAGTGAAATTTTGAGTTTAGAATACTAATTTTCAACAAAAAACATGGATTTTCAATCAAAAAAGATTAATTTTTAAAAAAGAAGATTAATTTTCTTCCAAAAAAGAACAATTTTCCACAAAATATATAAATTTTCTACCAAGTAGTTATTTTTTCAAAGAAATAGTTTAATTTTTAACCAGAGAGTTTAATATTCTACAAAATAGTTTAATTTTCAACCAAAAAGATAAATTTTCTGCCAAACAGTTGCATTCTTACCAATAAGAATGAAATTTTTATCAAACGAGATTAATTTTCAAGCAAAGAGACGTATTTTCTAGAAAACAATTGAATTTTCAAACCGAAAATATGAAGTTCAAACAAAAAAGTCCATTTTCATCCAGACAGTTTAATTTTATACCGAATTGTTGACTTGTAAAGTCAAAAAGAAGAATTTTTTACAAAGCAGTTCAATTTTCAACCCGAAAAGAGGAGTTCTCAAACAAGAAAATTAACTTTCTACCAAAAAAAAATGTTCAAGAAAATACATGAATTGTAAACTAGAAAAGATCAATTTTCAATTAAAAATATACATTTCCAACCAAAGATGGAATAGTTTTATTTTAAATTAAAGAATTAATTCTCAACTGATAAAATCAATTTTTCAACAAATCAGTTAAGTTTCAACCAAAGAAATGAAATTGCAATTAAAATGATTGATTATTGAAAATAAAGATTTTTTGAGAAAGTAATTCGACTTTCAATCAACTTGTTGAATTTTCACACAAAAAAGATGTATTTTGAACGAAAAATGTAATTCATGATATTCTAACCCAGAAATATTTTAATTTAAATAAGTTGAATTCTTTTAAAAAAGACAAATTTCCAGCAAAAAAAATATATATACATTTTTAGCTAAATACTTGAATTTTTAACCAGGAAAGATCAATTTTCAACCAAATAGTTCAATTTTCCACTAAAAAAAAAAAATAATAATTTTTCAACCAGAAATTTAATAGTTAAATTTTCAGTTGAGTTTTCAACCTACACAGATTATCAGATAAAAAAGTTAATTTTTAACACAAGAAAAAAAAATTCGACAAAATAGTTGAATTTTCAACTAAAGAGGTGGATCTTAAAAAAATTAATATTTAACAAAGTAGTTCAACTTTCCACCAAGTAGTTAAAATTTCAGAAAAAAAATTAATTTTCAACAAAAAAATTAATTCTCAATCAAAAGCTGAATTTTCAACTAAAATGGTGAATCTTCAACAACAAAAAAAAGAATTGTTCACAATGTGGTTAAATTTGTAATAAAAAAAATTAATTTTCAAACAAAATTATGAATCTTCAATAACAAAAAATGAATTTTTAAGGAAAAAGTTTAACTTTCAACAAAAAAGATGATTTTTCAACCAAAAACCTTAATTTACTACCAAAAAGACGAATTGTCAATTAAATATATCGATTTTTAATTACAAAAAATAAACTTCCAACCAAAAACAGAATAATTTTAACATTTAAAGTTATGAAAATTAATTTTTAACCAAAAATGAATAGAATTTTCAACAAAATAGTTGATTTTTCAACCAAAGAGATGCATCTTCAACCAAAAAGGTGCATCTTCAAACGATAAAATTACATTTTTAGAAAGTAGTTCAACTTTTTATTAAGTAGTTGAATTTTTGACGAAAAAAAAAAGATTTGTTGCCAGAATATTTGCATTTTCAACAAAACCCAGAAAGATTTTTAATTCAAATCAAAACAGTTGAATTGAACAAAAAAGACTTTTTAACAAAATGGTTTAATCCTTAACCAAAACAGATTCACTTTCAATCAGAAAATTGCATTTTTAACCAAAAAAAGATTAAATTTCTACCAAAAAAGATAAATTTTCTATTAAAAAGGCGTATTCTCAACAAAATACATCAACTATGAACCAAATAGTCGAATTTTAATCCATGAAGATTGATTTTCTACCAAAAAAAGATGAATTTTCAACCAAATTTATGAATTTCTGACTGAGCAGTTGAATTTTCAACCAAGAAGATGAATTTTTTACTGAAAAAGACAAATTTTCAATAAATTACACAATGTTTCAACCAAATAATTTAATTTTTCATCTATAAAGGATCAATTTTTAATCAAAAATGCAATAGTTAAATTTATATGACAAAAATTTAATTTTTAACAAAAAAAGAATAAATTTTCAACCAAACAGTTGAATTTTCAACTGGAGTGTTAAAATTTCGGTTAAAAAAAATTATTTTCTAACAACAATAAAAAAAATTAATTAATTAATATTTCAATTAAGAAATATTTTCATTTTAAATCAAAAGCAGTTCAATTTAACCAAGAAGACCAATTTTCAACATACAAAACTTGAATTCTTATATTAAACAGATTCATTTGCAACCAATCAGTTGAATTTTCAACCCAAAAAATTTATTTTCTACAGAAAAACATAGAATTTTGAACAACATACATAAATAATCAACCAAAATACAAACTTGAATCCTCGACTTTAATAGATTAATTGAAAAAAAAATCAAAAAAATTTCCGACCAAAGAAATTACTTTTTAACTAAAATGATGAATCTTCAACTGAAAAAATGCATTTTTAACAATCCAGTTCATCTTTCGACTGTATATTTGAATTTTCTACCAAATTGTTAAACTTTTGTTTTTCAGTGATTCACAGACGTGAAAATATCCTACGTAAGAAATTATTTCAACCACTCCCCCCAACCCCATGTAAGACAGAATAGAAAAAGTGTTGACCCCCCCCCCCCCAAGTAAAAAAAAAAAACTACGTAATTTATGCACGGCCCCTAAGCCAAAAAAATGAGAAAAAGGTGAAGTACCTTGAAACCAGGGGAAAAAGGCAGAATTGTTGAAAAAGGGGAAAAGAGGGGAATAGGGAAAAGATTCTGAAGTCTGAAGTATAAAACTGATTTTGAATCTTGTTAAGTTATTATTGAACAGTACCGCTGCAGGGCTTTTCGATTTTTTTTTTTAATTTACAATCAGAAAACGTACTGCGTGACCCCCTCCTTCTTCGAATTGGTAACCTACCTTATGGACGGCCCCTATGAGGGGCCGTTCAAAAAATACGTAACGCTTTTTTTTGAAAATCTTGCCCCCCCCCCCCCCCTCACCCTACCTAACGCTTTCTTTATAGTAAATTTATGTAACTTTAACATTAACGTAATGCTCGAAGTGCCCCCCCCCCTAAACTCGTTACGCATTTTTTGAACGGCCCCTAAATGGTGCCAAAATTATCAAGAAGTATCCTGATTGGCCAATTACTGATTTTAGAGACCTCGAGTGTCGAAGCAGTTCAGCTTCTAGACTTTCACACGCATTTATTCAAAGTATCGATCACGTTTATGTCAAATTTGATTTATCTAATGTCTTTTGCAAAATAACCGCCAGAGAAAGGTCAAACGTTTACGTGTTTTTGAAAGTCAGTTGCCGACTCAATCCTTGCGACACGCTAATTCAACCTTGGCATGAATATCTTTAAAACTCGCCAAAACTTAAGGAAAAACAATTTTTTTTTAAACATTGATTATTGGAAATTTTACCGAGTGTTCAAAGTTCTATATACATGCATACATCAGGGTGTTTTTTTAAACTTGAGACATCGAAATATCTCAAAAAATACGCATCCTATGAAAAAAATATCGGTAATAAAAACTTTTTATTTTCGAGGAGGAAAAGCGGCTTTGAAAACAATTACCGCCCCCCCCCCAGGAGGGAGGTTGGGAAACGAAAAATAAAAAAAAATCACGAATCGAAAAAAATTTCTCGAATAAAACTTACGTATTTCATAAAGGAGAATCTGAATCTGTGATTTAAAATTGGGGTTCGCATTTTAAATTTCAAAGTTACCCCCACTTCTGCCTCCTGGGGGGGGGGGGATTTTTTCAAAGTCGCTTTTCCCCCTCGAAACTAAAAAGTTTTTATCACGGATATTTTTTTTTCATAGGATGCGTAGTTTTTTTAGATATTTCGGTGTCTCAAGTTAAAAAAACACCATATATATATTTTATTTTTTATGTTATCCATGGATTATTAAATACAATTTAGTTACTTACTACCTGAAACACATGTGGGAAAACATTCTTTTTCACACATTTTTTTCACACCTTTTTTACACACCGAATTTTCACACATTTCCCATAGACATTTTCTGAAAATACAAAAAAGAACTTCACGATTTCCAAATTAATATTCTTTCATTTTTAAGATTTACAAAAAAATATTCATTAATTTCAAGTGTTTATAGTTTGAAATTATACAATTTTGAACGTAGCCATTCAATAGTTTAATTTTGAACATTTAAATTTGAAAAGTCTTCAATTTTAAAGTTGTATAAATCAAAATTTTTTATTAATGCAGAGTTCTATAGGCTTGACGAGTTACAATTGGAACTTCTTGAATTTTGGAAATATAGAATTGATTATTAATTTGAGATTTTATCGAGTGTTCTAAATCCTATCTTTTTTTTTAAATTTTATTTATGTCGTATTTAATACAATTTAATTACTTGGCACCCAAAACACATTTGGGCGAAAAAAAAATTCCTTTTGACACATTTTTTTCAGACTTTTTTTCACACTTTTTTGTACACACAATCTTTTCACACATTTCCCATAGATATGTCCTAAATAAACAAAAAAAAACTTCGCGATGTCCAAATAAAAATTATTTTATTTTTAATATTTACAAAGGAAAATTTAATAATTTGAAATGTTTATAGTTTAAAACGATGTATGTAATTATGAACGTTTTTTTTAATAGTTTAATTTTGAACATTTACAATTGAAAAGTGTTGAATTTCAAAGTTGTATAAATCAAAAATTTCTTTAATTCAAATTTCTACAGGTTTAAGGAGTTAAAATTGAAACTTTTTAAATCTTAGAAATGTATTGATTATTAACTGGAAATTTTATTGAATGTTCTAAGTTTTTTTTTTAATTTTATCCATGTCTTATTAAATACAATTTAGTTACTTACTACCTGAAACACATTTGGGGGGAAAAATTATTTTTCACACACACACACACACACACACACACACACACACACACACACACACACACACACGCGCGCGCGCGCGCGCACGCACACGCACACAAATGAACTGAAAAAGACCCATTTCAACAAAAGAGTTGAATTTTCAACCAAGAAAGATTTTTGAGTCACAAAAAAAATCAAATTATGGAATTTTTATGCCAAAAAAAAAAAGAATTTTTAACAAAAGAGTTAAATTTTTAAGCTAAAAGAACGTATGTTTAGGAAAAATTGGAAATTCAAACCTGAAAAGGTGAATTTTCAATTAAAATGATTGAAATTTGAAATATTTAAATTGAACCTTGAAAATCTGCTATTTCAAAATGAAATGTTCAAACTAGTTCAAGTTAAAGTTAAAAACCCAAAATTTGTTAATCGTCCCATTTCAACCAATTGGTTGAGAATTCATGTAGTTTGTTGAAAAGTCGTCCTTTTTGGTAAAAAATTCAACTTTTTTTTAGATTTAGGTTCAGATTTAGGTTGAAAATTTATATTTTTATTCAAAAATCAAATTCTTTGGTTAAAAATTCAACAATTTTGTGAAAAAGTCATTTTTCTTGTTGAAAATTAATTACTGTGGTGAAAATTCAAATATTTAGTACGAAATGCACTTTTTTTTTCGAAAATTAATGTGATTTGTTGAAAATTGTTTTTTTTTTTTGTTGAGGATTCAACTCACTGTTTGAAAGTTGCACTACTTTGTTAAAACTCAATTTTTTGGCTGAAGATGCATCATTTTAGATGAAAATTCAACTATTTGGTTGAAAATTTATGTATTTTGTTGAAAATTCGTAATTTTTGGTACAAAATTAATCTTCTTGTTTGAAAATTTACATTGTTGATTGAAAATTAAACTATTTTTGCAAAATATTTAACCATTATGTTGAAAATTCGTTTTGTTTTGTTGAAATTTAATTTTACGTGAAAATTGAACTATTCCATTTTCAAATGTAAAATCTTTTTTAGTTCAAAATTTAACTATTTGGTTGAAAATTCACGTATTTTCTTACAAATTTGTCTGTTTTGGTAGAAAATTAATCTTCTCGCTTGAAAAATCTTCTTTTTGGTTGAAAATTCGTTTTTTCTTGGTCGAAAATTCAACTACTTGGTTGAAAAATGAAATATTTAGTTTAAAATTCATTGTTTTTTTTTTTTGTAAAAACTTAATTTTTATTTGAAAATATCATCATTTAATTTTTGGTTCGAAATTGATCTTTTTCAGTTGAAAATTCAACCAATTAGTTAAGAATTCATGTAGTTTGTTGAAAAGTCTTCTTTTCGGGTATAGAAAATTCATCTTCACCGTTGAAAAATTTATATTTTTGGTTGAACATCCAATTATTCGGTTAAAAATTAAAAATTTTGAGAAAGAATCATTTTTCTGGTTGAAAATTCAATTACACGATAAAAAGTTGCACTATTTTTGTAAAACTTAACTTTTTGGTTGAAGATTCACTATTTTAGTTGAAAAATCAACTATTTGGTTGAAAATCAATGTATTTTGTTGAAAGTTTGACCTTTTTGGTAAACAATTATTCCTTTTGTTCCAAAATTTATAGTGTTGGTTGAAAATTCAACTATTTGGTTCAAAATTTTCAAAAAAATGTTGCATACCTCCTTTTTGAGCGTTCCGCCTGTTTTATTTGCAATAGATCCTCACCAAGTTCTTTTATCTTTTGTGTTGAATTTTCAAGCCAAAAAGATGATTTTTTAAGAAAATTTTTGAACTCTGAACCAAAAATATAATAGTCGACCTTTGAATTGAAAAGAATAAACTTTTAAACAAAAAATATGACTACTGCCAAAAGATGAATGTTTAATTCAAGACATGGATAACATTTTTTTTTTAAATACGTAACATTTTGACTTGTTTATTCACATTTTCGAAAAAATGTTGAATATGTCCTTTTTGAATGCCATCCTTTTTATTATTATTATACCATTAAGCCATTTCCCTTTCGGGGTAGGCGTGACTTGCTCGGTTGGAGAATAGTAGTGTGCATATGGGTATAAAGGTATAAGGTAGGTAGGAATATAGGTATGAGGTGGATAGGTATATAAGTGTTAGGTATATATATTTTAGATTGATCTGGAATTCTCGTGTTATTTATTTAAATGACACGTTTACTCCGCAACACTGCTCCGACCCAGGTTGCTGATCAATCTCTCTAGCGATCACCCCAAGTGAAGAGCCTCACAAAATTGTTATGTATGGTTCTCCACTTGGGCCCATTAGTATCCAAGATCTTTGTTTCAGGCGTCATTCATTCTACTGTCACTCTGTTTACAAACTATTTGTCGCCACACTTTTCTGTCCTGGCATACTACTCTAGCTTCCTTCACGTCCATGCATTTTTTCATGCAAGCTCTTGTGTTCCTATGGCTTCTTATGTCTCTACGGATTAATGTCTCATTTACAGATTCTAACCATTCTTTCGGCGGTCTACCTCTGGGCATTCTGCCATTCACTTTACCTTTATACACTTGTTTGGTCAGTCGTTCATCTTTCATTCTTTCAAGATGTCCGAACCATCTTAACTGATTTCTTTCCCATGTGTCAACTATTGTCTCTTTTGCACCACATTCTTTGAGGATTGTCTCGTTTCGGACTTTGTCCATTAGTGTTTTCCCGCATATTATGCGCAGAGGTTTCATGCCGATCGCGTTAATTTTACTCCTGTCCTTTTCTTGACAGGTCCATGTCTCGCTACCGTATAGTACAGTCGGTACGAATATAGAATTGTGTATGGCCATTTTAGCTTTTTTTGATATGTTTTTATTTGTTAGGATGGACCCTGCTCTACCGATAACCTGTTTACCCTTATTTATGCGCCTATCTAACTCCCCATCTATTTTTCCATCGCTAGTGAATAGACTACCTAGATATACGTACTTGTCAACTTGTTCTAATCTCTCATCATTTAGGACAATGTTGCACATTGTTTTCTCACTCTTTCCCTCAAACACCATTATTTTTGTTTTATTTACGTTAATTTTGAGTCCCATGTCCTTCATGCTTGTATGAAGTTTATTCAACATTCTTTGCAAGTCCTCGACTGATTCTGCCATAACAATCTTGTCATCTGCGAAAGCTAACCCATGTACCTTAACTGTTTGGAGATCTACACCTTCTTCGTCGAAGAGTGCAGTTCTTAGACACTTATCCATGAATATGATAAATAGCCACGAGGACATAACGCATCCTTGTTTCACGCCTTGCGTAATATCGAACCAGTCACTCAGTTTCCCGTTTACCCTTACGCTCGCTTTACTACCTGTATATATTGTTTTTATTGCTTGCAGGAGCCATCCATTTACTCCGTATTCTTTAAGAACTTCCCAAAGTTTACTTCTATTTACCGTGTCAAATGCTTTTTCTAGGTCAATAAATGCACAGAAAACTTTCTTTCCTACTCTCAAGCTTTTTTCTGTGATCTGTCTTAGGCTAAATATCTGATCTGTACATGATCTTCCTGGCATAAATCCACTTTGGACTTCCCATATTTTTTCTTCTGTGATTTCCATTACCCTACGAATAAGTATTTTTGAGTATATTTTACTTACGGTACTTAGTAGGCTGATACCTCTGTAATTACTGCAGTTGTTTTTATCTCCCTTTCTTTTGTATATTGGTACGATAATCGCTTTTTTCCAATCGTCTGGGACTTTCCCCGTCTCGATACATAAATTTATTAATTCGCACAACCTGTGAGGTATGTACTCGCCACCGTATTTGAGCATTTCAGCACTAATACTGTCTATGCCAGCAGCCTTACCGTTTTTCAAGTTCTTAATTATGTCTCGGACCTCAGTGACACAGACTTTTTCAATTGGGTTTTCTAATGCATTATGTTCTATGTCGTAGTTTTGTTGTCCTATATCTTCACCTCCTAATAGTTCTTTAAAAGAGTCTTTTAAAGCGTCTACTATCCCGTCTATATCATATAGCATTTCACCTTTGCTGTTTCTCATGCTAGCAAACTCTGTACTTTTACTTTCCTTCAACTGTTTATATAGTAGTTTCATTATTCCTCCAAAGCCGTTTTGTATTTTGTTCTCTTCTTCTGTTCTGATTTTTTCTTTACTCTCCTTGACTAGTCGTTTCATTTTCCTCTTTTTGTCTTTGTAATCATTTTTGTGTCTATTTCTCTCCTCATCGCTAAGACCTGTCATGTTTAATGTTCTCTTGTGCGCTTTTTTCTTTTCTCGCTGGGCTGCTTGAATTTCATCATTCCACCATGCATCACCAGACTTTCTTCCTACCACTGCCGTACCACACACTTCAATTGCAGTTTTAACAATGATATCCCGTAATAAAGCCCACGCGCCCTCTATATCTTTATTGCTCGTAAGCGCTTCCCAAGTTGCCCTATCTATGCGTTCGCTTAACTTATTTTGAAACTCTATTCGCACTTCCGGTTTCTGTAAATTTTCAATCTTTATTCGAGTTTGTTTCGTTTTTTCTGTTCTCTTTCTTTTCCATCCCCGGCCTAAGTTTATTTTAGAGATTAAAAGATAATGATCAGTATTGCATTCGGAACCCCTCATGACTCTTGTATCTTTGACTAGTTCTCTTAGTCTTTCATCCGCAATAACGAAATCAATTACACTGCGGTTATTTCCTTTACACCAAGTGTACGTGTGGATCATTTTATGTCGAAACCAAGTATTGGTAATAAATAGGCCCTTTTCTAGGCATAAGCTAACTAATTTTTCCCCGTTATAATTTTTTCTTGGATCCCCAAATTTACCTAGTACCCTTTCTGTATCTGTATCCTGACGTTGAACGCCGACCCATCCGTTCATATCTCCTAGCAGAATTATTCTTTCACCTGGATCGCAAGTACTTATTGTGTCATTTAAAGTGTCCCAGAAAGCGTCTTTGACTTCTCGCGGCTCACTGTCAACTGGGGCGTAGCACGCTATGATAAATAACCTTCTGATTCCTACCTTCATTCTAGCCCACAACAATCTGGGAGATACAAAATCATGATCTTTGAGATGCTGTCTTGCTTTTTTATTCATAATTAAACCGATCCCTTGACTACGATTTGATTCACTACCTACTCCTGACCATATTTCAAAACCGCCTTTCAACACCCCATTTTCTATGTTTCTACTTTCGCAACCCTTTTTCTTCGTCTCAGGTACACATAAAATATCTAGTTTCCTTGCATGCATAGTTTCTCGTAGTTCTCTTATTTTAAGGTCATTCACTCCTCTAGCATTCCAGACACCCAGTCTCCATTCATCGCCTGAAATTCGACCTTTACGTTTACCGTGTGTATGCATTTTGTCGATCCAAGTTTCAGTCCATTCCGAGGCTACTTTATTGTTTGTATTATTCATGTTTAGATTGTACACCCAACTAACACCTTTATGCGCGAAATTTGTTTTGGGAGCCGAAATCATGTCCAAGTTAAGTGATTATTCGTCGTACGGTGGATAGCCTATCTGTAACGTCAGTCCCACCAATACTTCTGTTACTGTGTGTGTGTGTGGGGGGGGGGGGGTGAGGACGGAGAAAGGAAACCGAGAGTCTCAATTGGTTGGTGATTTATTCTGAGAAGGTTACCAGCCTTCAGCAGCGTTGTATTTGATAGGAGTTAATATGTGTCCAAAGCCGAATACTGGCCTACCTCTAAAACAGGAGCCAATAAGTCTTTTTTTTACATTCTCATTCTAATGAGAAGGTATTGGTTTTATGTAAAATTTGACATAGTCGGTTTTCATCAAATCTCCACGTTTTGAGACCCCCTGAGCCAGAAAAAACGGTTTTTACCAAGGTGTCTGTCTGTCTGTAGTCTGTCTGTCTGTCTGTCTGTCTGTCAGTCTGTCTGTCTGTCTGTCTGTCTGTCTGTCTGTAGCCACGATAACTTTCGAAAAAATGATCAGATTTGATTGAGCTTTGGCACACTTTTTTATGGCCGAAAAATAGAGAACGAGTTCGTTAACCAGCTATTTTGGATGAAAATTCAAAAAGTGAGCACATTTTGAAAATTTTTGAGACCACTTTTTTTGAAGATTTAAAAATTCTATGTATGGTTATTAGTAGTACGCAAAATGAAGAACAAAATATTCTAATGACTTTTCGTGATAAAACAAAAATTACTGGATTTATAGCATTTTCAAAATTCCAAAAAACAAACGAAAATGTACATTTTAAGCCGAAAAACGCACGATATGAAAAAAAGTCAAGAGGAGAAAAACGTTGCTTTTTGAACACCCTATAATATTTTCATAACAACTTTTTGAATTTTTTGAAAAATAAAAAATTCAAATTTTGATCGCACAAAAAAATAATCAAAAATTCCATTTTGCTGTGAAACTATGCAAGATACGAGAAAAGATTATTCCACCAAAATTGTGCACATTGAAAATAGAAAAATCAAATTTTTAGACGAATAACACGAGCTACGAAAAAAATGACAAGAACAACATTTGTTCATCCAAGGAAGAGGTACAAATTTGTTGTAAATCATGTTTCGATAGGATGCGTAGTTTTTGTTTTATTCGTGAAAATAACATTGACAATAAAAAAAATCAAATTTTTGAAAAAACAATGCAAGGTGCGAAAACAGATAAATGAACAAAAATTGTGCATTCAAAAAAGAGTTACAAACTTGTAATCAATTTTTGTTGTAAGAATATATTCAAAATGAAAAAATTAGCTTTTTGAAAAACGGCACAAGCTAAAATAAAATTTTAATGAATAAAATTTGTCGCCTAAATTATATCATTATTTTTCATTTGAAATCAAATACAAATTTAGTAATTTGTATATGAAGAACATATAACACGAAGCACAAAGTGCACGCTCAGTGTATTTACCAAATCGCACGTCGTAAGTGCGTTCAAACATTTTTGTTTCTATCATACGGTGCACAGAACCGAGCGTGGAACGCAAGGTTCAAATGATTTTCAAATCAAATATCGAGCGCGAAGCGCGAGTGTCTGGATGAGAATGTGTTCCTTAAGGTCGATAGAACCTTGAGTAAATGAAGTTCCTTTTCAGTCTAAAATAAAAACAAACTTAACAATCACTTAATATGTAGAGGTTTTGATAATTTTATAATATTTGCAAACAAACTTTTCCTTTTCATCGAAGTCGAACACGAAGTTGAAAAATCTAGAGCAACCGAGCGTAAAGCGCGATGTAGATACGCCCGAGCGCGTAGCGCGAGGTGAATATATAATCGAGCGCGAAGCGCGAGATAAATATATGACCGAGCGCGAAGCGCGAGATCCAACAGTAGCGCGCCCTAGGCGCGCTCAAACTTGCGAGCGAAGCGAGCCGCGCGCGAAGCGCGCGATGAGAATGTGCCCGCGAAGCGGGCAGATTTTTTTCAATTTGAAAAAGAGTTATATATATAGATATAGCTGAAATTCGCTCCTGGTTAAAATATTAAAATAGTTATAATAATTGAACTGCAATATTATAAGTTTTAGGGAGAATTTAAGATGCATTTAGGAGTCTTTGAAAATGACGCGTGAATGCAATATTATAATTTTTAATCCCTGGCAATTTGCGAAAAGCTTTAACATGAAAATAACAATTGAAAATTCCTACTAATGGAGAGCGGGAAAAATCGTAAAATATTTGAAAATCTTTGAAATTTCCTGAAGCGTTATTATTTTCTTCAAATAGGCTCTTTAGGTTTGAAAAAGAGTTATATATAGACATACATTAAATTTTCTCCTGCTTGAAAGATTAAAATAGTTATATTAATTAAACTGCAATATTATAATTTTTATTGGGAGAGTTTAAAAATGCATTTAGGAATCTTTGAAAATAAGGCATATATAAACATATATATCAAATTTGCTCCTGGTTGAAATATTAAAATAGTTATAATAATTGAACTGCAATATTATGATTCAAATCCTTAAAAATCCGAAAAGCACTGAAATTAATATTGAGAAGAAGAAAATTTCCAATAACGTCGCAACAGAAGTTAAAAGTTCGGAATAATGAGTGATTTAGAAAGATTTTTTAGGCATAATCTCGGATAAGTTAAAG
>CAKNYM010053347.1:555444-571880 GCA_932195095.1 Andricus curvator | reverse complement strand
TTAGGCATAATCTCGGATAAGTTAAAGAAACCTCTGAAATACCGTAAATTCCCTGATTTAACGCGCGAAAATTCTTTGAAAGTCAGGATTTTCAAGAAAGAAAAGATTTGGAATTTCTTTCAAACCATTAAAATCAATTGGAAATTCCTTCGCATACCTAATTCTTTCAAATTCGATAAAGAGCCATATATAAACATATATGTCAAATTTTCTCCTGCTTGAAATATTGGAATACTTATAACAATTGAACTGAAATATCACAAGTTTAAGGGAAACTTAAAATGCATTTAGGAATCATTGAAAACAGCGCGTCAAGTGAAACATCATCAGTTTAATTTTTGAGTTTTCAACCGCTTTGAAGTATCTTTAGAGTTTACCCCCCCCCCCCATTAACCTTACATGAGGCACGATAGTCTAAAATTTTTATCAAGAAATTTCATCATTATTTGAAGCTTTGAGCTTTAAAAATTTTGTTTCAGTAAAATTAATACAAATTGTTCTAAGAAAAAAAAGAACTTATCTTTAAAAATATTCTCCAGGCTCTCTTCTATTTCCTGTCCAATTACAGGTTACACTTGAGGTTATACTTTGTGGAAAACTTTAATTATAATATATCCTGTTTGAACCAAAAGTATTACCACTCGGATTGGTGACCAATTTGGTCGAATGTCTGCCTCCAAATTCGACTGTCGAGAAACCGGCTGAACTCGTGAGGTGGTTTTCTGCAGTTTTCCTCTCCCTTGGCCAAAAGTCCAGATGTCGTCTGGCGGTATATGTACTCATTCTAAAGGACCTAAATAATACTTTATAATAATCATACAAAATAATAGTGATAATAATGTCCTTTTTTACTTGCTATAGATTGTGACCAAGTTTTTTGAACTTTTCAAGAAAAATTTTTTGTGAATTGAGGAAAAGTGCGTATTTAGTGTGTGAGATGGCGGTTCGACGACCCAGTTAGAACTTTCTAATACACATTCGTATCGCCATTGAGCAGCTTCCCAGCGGCGATCGAGGAATCTCGACCTCTCGTTTTATGGGGATCCTAATGAGTTTTCAGGGGGGCTCTTCAAGAGACCGAGATCGTCTCCAGATTAGAAACTCGCGAATCTCGATCGTTCAGAGCTACTGCATGCCAGATTGCCGGCTACGTGCGCTTTCCTGGACTCATTATTACTAGTACAGTAGCATGAGACATTTGTCGCCTCAATTTCTTTTTGAACGAAATTCAATTTTCATTAAGGTATTATCATTAGAGAATAACAGACATTTTTAACGTCTTTTCAGAGTATAATTTGAAAGGATTTCAAAAGATTGGAAATATTTTAGGCTGTTTTTAAAAATTGCAAGGGATTTTGAAAAGCTTGAAAAAATTCAAGGAATTCCAAAATATTTTGAAGGATTTCAAATATCTTAGGGTATTTTGAAAGATCCAAAGAATTTTTAAATTCATTTCAGCAATTTAATGTCACTCATAGGATTTACATTATTTTACGGTATTTTAAAAGATTCTAAGGCATTTTCAAGAGCTTTAAAATGTTTCAATCGATTTCAAAAGATTTCAAAGTATTTGAAAACTTTAAGAGTTATATATATCCTTAATTCATATTTCAAAAGATTATAATGAATATTTAATTGATTTCAGAGGATTTGAAATATTTTAAAGTATTTAAAAAGATTCTAAAGCATTTTCAAGAGATTTGAAAAAATTTTCATGGGGTATTGTATCAAAGAGTTTCCTAAAATTTTGAAAATATAGATCGATTTGATAGGACCTATGCCAGGTTTTAGGGTATATTAAAAGATTCCAAGGAATTTTCAATTCATTTCGGTAACCTAATAGGATTTGAAATGATTAAAAATATTTCAGGGTACTTCAGAAGATTCCGAAGCACTTTCAAGAGCTTTACGAATTTTAAGGCATTTCAAAAGATTTTAAAGTTGTAGAAATATCTTAGGGTATTTTTAAAACATTTCAGTAAATTGAAGTGATTCAATTCTTTCTTTTTCCACCGTTATTTATTTGTCTCTAATGAGCCGAAAAAAAGAGGTAGTTTTGAAACCTAATTTTGATTTGCGAATGTATTTCATGCTCTTTTTGCATAAAATTATTCATAAGAAAGTAGATTTTATTTCGATTTCAAATTTTAAAAAACGATTCTCACTTTCAGGGCTTTTTAAAAGGGCACTTTGAGAATATTAAAAAAATTTCTAGGAATTCCCAAGGATTTGACTGATTTTAAGGTATTTGAAAAATTTGCATAGGGTATTAAAAAGTTTCCTGGAATTTTGGAAAATATGGAACAATTTCGTAGGGCCTATTATGATATCTCGAAAAATCCCAAGTTACTTTGTAAAATTTCCGAGGATTTCAATGATTTTAAAGGATTTTGAAAGCTCACAAGGTATTTTGAGAAATTTTCCAGGATTTTAGGTTATATCATCAGATTTCATGTCATTTCAAGGGATATTATAATATTTAAATAGATTTCTAAGAATTTATTCACAAGAATTCATGGGTTTCGTATGATTTCAAAAAGGTTTTCAAATATTTCAAGGTATTACCAAAGATTTCAAAGAATTTGAAAGATTTTAGGATATTTTCAAAGATTCCAAGGAATTTTCAATTAATTCGAAGAATTTGAAATATTTAAGGTATTTTTAAAAACCACAGGAATTTCTAAGAGCTTCAATACATTTCAAGGCATTCCAAACGATTTTGAAGGATTTGAAATATCTAAGGGTATTTCTAAAAATTTCAAGGGATTTTCAAGAACTTAAAAAGTTCTAAGTGATTTAAAGAGCTTCCAAAGAATTCGAAATATTTTAGGGAATTTTGAAAGATTAAAAAGTAATTTATAATTAAAATTTTTAATTAGTATGAATTTTTTTTAATTAGTTTATTATTTCATGATTCTTTAAAAGATTCCAAGAGATTTTATAAAATTTCCGAGGATTTATCTATTTTTGAAGGATTTTAAAAGCTTTCTAGGTTTTTGAATAAATGTCAAGGATTTTAAGAAGTATCGTCAGATTTAATAGAATATAATATAATTTAAAAAATAAATTAAGTGTTAAACAAATTTAACAGTAAATTATAATAAATTGAATTATAATTATATTCACAATCCTTTCCGGATGATAACGATGGTACAAACATCATACTTGGTGCCTTCTAATTATTTTATACAAATATTCTGTGACATTAATTATATATAAATAACATAGAAAAAATAAGTAGTCGGTTCATTCTTTTTTTAATTCCACTTTTTGGCTTGAAAACGTAACCCTTTCTTTAAAATTTAATTTTTTTTTTGTAAGAACTTAATCTTCTTGGTTGAAAATCATCTGTTTGGTAGACGATTGAACTATTTCGTTATAATTTTTTCCCCATGAATTGGTTGAGAACTTATTTTCTTTAGTTGAAAACTCATGTATGCTGTTGAAAATTGATCTTTTTTTTTGTTGAAAAATGAGCTTTTTTGGTTGAAAATTCAACTTTTATGGTAGAAAATTCAACTATTTTGTTCAAAATGAATTTTTTAATCTGAAGATTTAATTACTCCAGTTTTTGTTAAGAATGTAACCTTTATAAGCTAAAAATTCAACTTTTTGTTAGAAAATTCATGTATTCTTTTTTTTTAACTGAAAATGTAACTATTGCAACTTTGGTTCAAAGTTATGTTTTCGAGTGAAAATTTGACGATTTCATTTTTGATTTAAAATTGATATTTTTCAGTTAAAAGTGCAAATATTTCAATTTTGTTTAAAATTTTATTTCCTAGAGTTGAAAATTCATGTATTTTGTTGAAAATTCGTCTTTTGGTAGAAAATTGATCTTTTGGTTGAAAACTCATGTTTTCTGGTAAAAAGTTAATCTTGTATGTTGAAAAGTTATATTTTTGGTTGAGGATTCAAATATTTTGTAAACCATTACACTTATTGGGTACATTTAACAGGTTGAAATTTTTTGTTTAAAAATGAGATTTCTACACTGAAAATTTGACGAGTCCATTTTTGACTGAAAATTTATCTTTTTCAGTTGGAAATTCAACTATTTTGTGAAAGATTTATTTTTTTCAGTTCGATTTTAGCCTTGAAAGCTTAACTCTTTGGTCGAAAATTGTTATTTTTTGATAGAAAATTAATCCTCTTTGTAGAAAACTCATCCATTTGGTTGAGGATTCAACTATTTTGTTAAACTTTTTTTGCTGTATTATACAGGTTAAAATTTTTTTTATTTTTTTTAAAAAACTAATTTTGTTTAACTGAAAAATTATCTGTTCCAATTTTGGTTGAAAATTCAACTATTTTGGCAGATAACAGTATTCTGTTGATAATTAAACTATTTCAAAATTAAATTTTGTGTTAAAAAATCATATTTTTGGTTTGAAAATGCAACTGTTTGGTGTATAATTAATTTTGTTGGCTTCAGATTTCAACAATTTTCTAGAAAATTCGTGTTTTGGTGGAAAAGGTATCTTTTATAAGTTGATAATTCAACTATTTGTTAGAAAATTCATGTATTTTATTGAAAATTGGTCTTTTGAGGTAGAAAATTAATCTTGTTTGATTCAAAATTTATCTTCTTGGTTGAGGATTCAACTATGCTGTTAAAATTTTTTTTTTTTCGTTGAATTAGAGTGGTTGAATATTTATTTTTATTTTTTTTGTTTGGTAATTTTTTAGCTAAAAATGTAACTGTTCTAGTTTTGGTTAAAAACTTATTTTCTTTGGTTGAAAATTCATCTTTTTTGGCTAAAAATGCTTTTACAACCAAATCATTGAACTTTGAAAAAAAGAGGCGAATTTTTAAGAAAAAAGTTGAAGCTCTGACTAAATTAAATATAAATAAAAAATCTAACTAAATTGTCGATTTTCAACCCAAAAGGTCGAATTTTCAACCAATTTTCGTTTACCCGAAAAGATGAATTCTCAACAAATATATGAATTTTCAACTGGAAAAAGATCAATTTTCAACAAAAAATGGAATAGTTCCAATTTAAGTTGAAAAAATATAATTTTCGACCAAATAACAAATTTTTAACAAAATAGTTTAAATTTCAACAACAACAAAATAATAATTTCCAACAGAATCGATGAATCTTCAACAAAAAAAATGAACTTTTTAGAATGCAGTTCAACTTTGAACCAAGTAGTTAAATTATCAAACCAAAAATATGAATTTTCAAAAAAAAATGTAATAGTTGATTTTGTAGTTGAATTGAACCAAAAAAGACGAATTTTCAACAAAATAGTTGAGTCATCAACCAAAACATACTGCTTTTCATCAAAAAAGTTCAATTTTTCATCAAGAAAAAAATTACAGACAATGAAGAAAAAAAAATCAACTAAATTGTGGAATTTTCTAGGCGAAAAGAGTTGAATTTCAAACAAATAGCTGAATTTTCTACCCATATAGTTAAATTTTCAACCCAAAAAGTCGAATTTTTAACCAATGAGATTGAAAATTAACTTTTTTGTTGAAAATTAAGGTTTTGGGGTTAAAAACTCAATTTTTCTTGTCGAAAATTCAATTGCATTATAGATCATTCGCCTTTTTCTCTTCAAAATTCAAAAATTTTGTGGAAAATTTATGTATTTTGTTGAAAATTCATCTTTTTTTGGTAGAACGTTCAAATTTTTTGTTGAAGATTCACCCTTTGGTTGCAAAATCAACTATTTCGTTAAAAACTCGTTATTTCGTTTAATTCAATTGGTTGAAAATTTGTCTTTTGGTAAAAATTTCATCTTTTATGGTAGAAAAGTTATCTTTCTTGGTTGAAAATGAACTTTTTTTGTTGAAAATTCAACTTTTGGTGTTAAAAATTCAATTTTTCAGGTTGCAAATCCAATTGCATTTAAGATTCACCTCCTAGGTTGAAAATTTAACTTTCTTGTTGAAAAAACGGGATTTTTTCTTAAAACTTAATTTTTTATCTGAAAATTAAACTATTCCATTTTGGCTGAAAATTCCTACTTTATAAGTTGAAAATCCAACTATTTGGTAGAACATTTTTTTGTGTTTTGCTGAAACTCAATCTTGTTTGTTGAAAATTCATCTTTTTGGATGAGAATGTAACTATTTTGTTAAATTTTTGTTTTCGTTCAATTAAACTGTTTGGAAATTCGTCTTTTGGTATAAAAGTCATCTTTCAACTGTCTTCTAAAAAAATTATTCTTTTTGGCCTGAGAGTTTAATTGCCTTTGGTTGAATTTTAATTTTTTTGGTAACATTCAAAGGAATTAAAAAGAATTTTATGAAATGCCTAAAAATTCAAGGTGAGGTTAAAAGACTTCAGGATCAATTAAATAAAAACTTTTGGAAATTAAAAAAAAATCCATTGAATTAAGTATAATTGAGTAAATTTAGAATAATTTCAGTGAAGTAAAAAAAATCAAGGGAATCCCAAAGAATTTAAAAGAATTCAGGGTGAATTTCAAAAAATAATTTCAAATCTCTTAAAATCTTTAAAACCCTACGAAATAACTCACTTTCCTTGAATAAATTCCTTAAAATCCACTAAAATGTAAATAAATCTCTTAAAATTATTGAAACCAATTAAAAATTCCTTTTGGAATCTTTAAAGATTTTCTCAAATATTTCAAATCCTTTGAAATCCTACAAAATACCTCACTTCTCGTGAACAAATTTCTTATCCACTAAAATATTATAACATCCCTGTAAAATTCTATGATATTTTCTAAAATCCTGGAAAATGTATTAAAATACATTGGGAGTTTTAAAATCCCTCAAAGTTATTGAAATCCTAGGAATTCTTATAAAATAACGTCCTTCAAAATCTCTTACGACCTTATAAATCCTGTAAAATCGTTTCAAATTTTCCGAAATTCTAGAAAATTCTTTATCCTGAAATATTTCAAACGATTCGAAATTCCTTCAAATTAATTAATAATTCCTTGGATTCTTTTAAAATTCCCTAAAATATTTCAAATTCTTTGAAATCCCACTAAACTACTGAAAACAATTAAAAATTACTTGAAATCTTTTAAAATAACCTAAAATAGCCTCAAATATTTTAAATCCTTTAAAATCTTTTGAAATCTCTTGAAATTCGTTAAAGCTCTTGAAAATGCCAATTAATAAAAAATTCCTCGGAATATTTTAAACTTCCCTAAAATATTTCAAATTAAAAGCTCTTGAAAATGCCTTGGAAGTTTTAAAAATACCCTAAAATCTTTAAAATCTCTTGAAATTATTGAAATCTATTACAAATTTCTCGGAATCTTGAAAAATAATCTGAAATATATCAAAAATTCAGTGACTAATGTGATCTTTTCATTTAAAAAAGGAAATACAAAATTATTTGAGAAAAAAGTGACTAATAGTGACTGTGCGTGGCAGCCCTGATTATTTTTTTAGAGTTACATCTTACAGGAATTCTCTGATTTTTGCTATTTTTTCAAAATGCTCTTGGAAGCTTTGATCTTATTATGAATTTTTTTGAAGTTCTATTAAGGGTCTGCAAATAGGGTACCGGTCTGTGAGGCCTGCATTATGTCTTCTTAGCCTCATTCTCTTTTGATACTTTTTTGGACTAAGCTTAGTTTTTATCAAAATTATTTTTAATTTATCGAAATAATTGTGAGGCCTGGATTATGTCTTCTTAGCCTCATTCTCTTTTGATACTTTTTTAGACTAAGCTTAGTTTTTATCAAAATTATTTTTAATTTATCGAAATAATTGGCAAATATTCAAAAATGCCCCTTAATTTCATTCAAATCCCTGGTTGAGACTCTTAATTGCCTTGGGAAGTTTGACCCAATTTTCTGATCATATGGAGCGTCGGGGGCGTCTAGACGACGCGTGTCGTGCTGGTTGCTGACTCTCAGTATTCTTCTTTTCACTCTCTATATATCTTTACTTTCCTTTCTCTTTCTTTCTCTTTCTCTTTCGTTGTTGCAACTGATGCCCCTTCATTTCTGCGTCGCCTTAAATTCAACTTTATCTCGGTTGCTTTCGTGTCACGCTGAATCGACCGATAGCTAACGCCTCGCCCGAGGTAAATGCCCTGCTTCTTCCTCTGGCACGCCGAATTGCATGCCAACACTTACATTTCCAGTTCACACACACACAGTCGAGGCACGACCAAATGCACTCGAGTGATAAGCGAATCGCAAACAAGAGTGCATGTACGAAATTCAAAACGGACAAAGACTTCCAGTCCAAGGTCTGCATTCAACATTATTCTCAATATTATTTCTTCGCGATGCATTTTTAATGCGGAAATTTAATTTGAATAAGAAAAATGGAATGGAGGCGAACATTTTTGTCTACTTGAAATATTATTAAAAGTTTCACAATTCAAGCAGGAAAAGTGGAGTGCTAATTTAGAATTTAATGTGAAAATTTAATTTAAAGAAGAAAACGGGATTGAGATGAATATTTTGTCGATCTTTCCGTCATTTGTGAATAGGCTACCAAGATATACGTACTTATCAACTTTTTATATTCTCTCATCGCTTAGGACAATGTTGCATATTGTTTTCTCACTCTTTCCTTCAAACGCCATAATTTTTGTTTTATTTAGGTTAATTTTGAGCTCCATGTTCTTCATGCTTGTATTCAGTTTGCTTAGCATTCTTTGCAAGTCTTCGATTGACTCTGCCATAACAACCTTATCATCTGCGAACGCTAACTCACGTACCCTCACTGTCCCGAGATCCACACAGTCTTCGTCGAAGAGGGCCATTCTTAGACACTTTTCCATGAATGTAATAAATAGCGAAGAGGACATGACGCATCCTTGCCTAACTTCTTGTCTAATATCGAACCAGTCAGTCAGTTATCCAAAACTATTGGAGTTTTTTTCACCAAACTTTTTTCATTGATCTGTCTCAAGCTACCATTTTTTTAATTCTTAATTATATCCCTAACCTCAGAGGCACACACTCTCTCAATTATGTTTTCTCCTAATAACTCCTTAAAAGAGTCTCTCGAAGCGACTAATATCCCAACTGTATCATATAGCATGTCACCCTTGCTATTTCTCATGCTGCCTAACTCTGTACTTTTACCTCCCTTCATATTGCGAAGTTTCATGATTGAAGCAGGGACAGCTAAGTCCATAAAATACGTTACCAATCTGCGGGCGTCACGCTAAAAACTATGGTTAGTAACAGTTGGTCAATGGAGGGGGGGGGGGTCAATGAAAGTAACTTTACGAACTTAGATGACATTTTAGTACGTTTCCTAATAATAAATGTTATTGAATTATTTTTTCTCTGTTTTTAAAAAGCACGTACCCTCACTGTCCCAAAATCCACACCTTCTTCGTCGAAGAGGGCCATTCTTAGATACTTGTCCATGAATGTGATAAATAGCCAAGAGGACATAACGCATCCTTGCCTAACTCCTTGTCTAATATCGAACCAGTCACTCATTTATCCTAAACTATTGGAGTTTTTGTTATTCACTCTCAAACTTTTTTCTTTGATCTGTCTCAGGCTACCATTTTTTCAATTCTTGATTATATCCCTAACCTTAGAGGCACAGACTCTCTCAATTATGTTTTCTAATGTATCGTGTTCTATAATCTATATCGCAGTTGTGGTGCCCTACAGTTTCACCTCCTAATAACTCCTTGATAGAGTCTCTCAAAGCGACTAATATCCCAACTGTATCATATAGCATTTCACTCTTGCTATTTCTCATGCTGCCTAACTCTGTACTTTCACCTTCCTTTATATTGCGAAGTTTCATAATTGAAGCAGGGACAGCTAATTGTATAAAATACGTTACCAATTTGATAGCGTCACACTAAAAACTATGGTTTTTAGCGCACATACTCTCTCAATTATGTTTTCTAACGTATCGTGTTCTATAATTTATATCGCAGTTCTGGTGCCCTACAGTTTCACCTCCCAATAACTCCTTAAAAGAGTCTCTCCAAGCGACTAATCTCCCAACTGTATCATAGCATTTTACCCTTGCTATTTCTCATGCTGCCTAACTCTGTACTTTTATCTCCCTTGATATTGCGAAGTTTCATAATTGAAGCTGGGACAGCTAAGTCCATAAAACACGTTACCAATTTTAGGGCGTCACGCTAAACACTATGGTTAGTAACAGTTGGTCAATGGGGGGGGGGGGGGCCAATGGAAGTAGCGTTACGGACTTAGATGACATTTTAGTACGTTTCCTAATAATAAATTTTATTGAATTTTTTTTTCTCTGTTTTTAAAAAACATGCCCTTTCTTTTCTTTTTCTCGTTTTTTTTAGCTTACAAGCAAACTAATTAATAGAACCCAACAAGAGAAATCAACTACTTTTGGTTGAAAAGTTTACTATTTTGTTTTTAATTCGGAATTCATCTTGTTTGGTTAAAAATTCTAATATTTGGTTCGAAATTTTATTATTTTGTTGAGAATTCGTTTTTTCAGTGGAGAATTAACTTTGTTAACTAACAATGTTACTAAATCATTTTTGGTTGAAAATGATTATTTTTTATTAAAAATTGATATTTTCTGGACAAAAATTCATGTATACAGTTAAAAATTCGACTTTTTTATTCTGATTGAGGATTTAACAATTTGGTAGAAAATTAAACTATTAGACTTAAAGTACAATAATTTTATTAAAAATTATTGTATGTAGTTTGTTAAAAATTCGCGTTTTATGGTAGGACATTAATCTTATTGCTGGAAAATACATATTTTTGGTTGGAAATTTAACTATTTGATTAAAAATTCACCACTTGGTTGAAAGTTCAACTAATTGGTTAAAAATCTAACTATTCAATTTTTGGAAAATTTATCTTCCTGGTTGAAAAATCATCTTTTGGCTTGAACTCTTTGGTTAAAAATTCATTTTTTCAAGATTCATCATTTCAGTTGAAAATTCATCTCTTTTATTGAAAATGTAATTTGTTGTTGTTTTTTCTTGAGAATTAATTTTCTTGACTAAAAATGTAATAATTCCATTTTTTATTAAAAATTGATATTTTTTATTGAAAACTGATTTTTGTAATTGAAAATTAATGTATTTTTATGAAAATTCGCCATTTTGCTCGAAAATTAATCTTTTTGGTTGAAAATTCATATATTTGTTAAAAATTTGTCTTCTTTGGTCAAAAATTAATCTTCTCGATTGAAAATTCATCGTTTTTGGTTAAAAATTCAACTATTTGTTTCTAAATTAATCTACTTTGGTTGAGGATTCAACAATTTGGTAGAATATTGAACTTTTTGGTAGGAAATTCAATTTTGTTGTTGAAAAATCATATTTTCGGGTTGAAAATTCAACCGTTTTGTAGATAATTTATCCTTTTGGCTTCAAAATTCAACAATTTTATTGAAAATTAATTTAGTTTGTTAAAAAATTTGTGTTATGGCAAAACATTAATCTTCTTGCTGGAAAATTCATCTTTTTGGTTGAAAATTTAACTATTTGGTTGAAAATTCATCTTTTTTAGTTGAAAATTCAACTGCCTGGTTAAAAGTTCAAATAGTTGTTTAAATTTTATATTTTTCATGATTCACCTCCTTGCTCAAAAATTTAACTATTCCATTTTTAGAAAATCAATTTTTCGGATTAAAAAATCATCTTTTGGGTTGAACTCTTTTGTTGAAAATTCATTTTTTTAGGATTCATCATTTTAGTTGAAAATTCATCTCATTTGTTGAAAATGTAACTATTTTGTTGAAAATTCGTTTTTTTTCGAGTTAAGAATTAATCTTTTCAAATAAAAATGTAACTATTCCACTTTTAGTTGAAAATTTATATTTTTATTGAATATTAATATTTTTGAGTTAAAACTTCATAACTTCGCAAAAAAATTTTTTTATCAAAACTATGACTTAAAGTTGCACTGTCTGTCTGATTTGAAATGGATTCAATTTTTAACCATTTGAGATATTATGATCAAAATGAAAAAATTTACTAACACTGCAAATGTTCGTTTTTTCTGTTAAACAGAGTTTTTTTTATAAAATAAATAAAAATACCTACGCAAAAAAATTACCTAATTGATTGTAAATTATTCCTCTAGAAACCTTTTTTGTCTTACCTGTAAAATTAGGTTGATTGGACTTAGCACCGTTTAACATTCCCCGCTTCAGTTTTTTTCACATTACTCTACTGCCATTTAGTATGTGCACACACATTTTTCAGAATTTAGAATTTGTTAATTTTGCTTCGAAAATTTTATTATTTCGGCGGTTTATTTTTTTTTGAATGAATAGGTTTAAGGCTATATAAATTCTGAATAAAACGAGTCGAAGAAGAATACATTTTGTGATTTTTTTAAAAAAGATATTGAAAAAATAGTTCAAATTTTAACTTGTAACAAAAATTTAAATAACATCTGAAATAATAAACATTTAGAAATGTTCCCAGCTTCAGTTCAAGAATAAATTTCTGTAGTATCGCAATCGACTTATCATAATAGTGCAATTTTTTCCTTGCATGGTGCAAAAAGTTAATGCCAGTTAAAATTGCAATAAAAAATTTTGAAAATTGAACGTAGTTTCTAGGCATACCGAAAATATTTGGTCAATGCTCACCGAATTTCGGTTAATCTAGTTAACGTTTTTTTAGCAAAAATTGACATGTTTCAACAAAAAGCATTAGATTTCAATGAATATTTACCATTTTTCAACAACTTTAGGTTATTTGGTGTATTTTACCTGAAATTAGTATTTTTTAACCAAACTAATTATTAAATTTGAATTCAATAATTAATGTGCAAAATACTAAAATTTTTAAGCTTGAATTAAAAAATGATTAGATTTCAAAGAAGATTTATAAGTTTTTAACAATTTTAGTTAACGTTGTTGTTTTACATCAAAATTTGGTATTTTTGAAATAAAAATTATAATTTGAACCAGATTTAGAATCTTTGAAAATTTTTGAATTATGTTAGTGTTCTTTGTCGGAAATTGTTATTTTTCATTGAAACACAATTATATTTCAAACATTCAAGCCGAAGAGATGAATTGTTCACTAAAATTATGAATCTTTTACGAAAAAAATCAATTTTGAAGAAAGTAGTTTAATTTTCCACCAATCAGTTGAATTTTCAACCTAAAAAGATGAATTTTCAACAAGAACTTTAATAGTTGATATTTCCACCAAAAAATATTATTAGTTTAAATCAGAATCAGTTTGATTTAACCAAAAATACGAATTTTCAACAAAAAAGATTAAGTTTTTACCAAAAAGGGCCATTTTTAACAAAATATATGAATTTTCAATCAAATAGTTACATTTTCAAACGAAAGAAATAATTTTTAAACAAAAGGAATAATTTTCTATTAAAAAGGTCGAACTTTCAATAAAATACATGAATTATTAACTAAATAATTACAATTTTCAACTAAAACAGATAAATTTTTAACCAAAAATGGAATGGTTAATTAATTAGTCTATAAAATTAATTTTTAACTGAAAAAAACGAATTTCAAACAAAATAGTTAGATTTTCCACACAAAAAAATAAATTTTGAACTAAAATTATGAATCATAAACTAAAAAATAAATTTTTAACAAACTAGTTAAATTTTCGACCAAATAGTTAAGTTTCTACAAAAATTTTGAATTTTCAAGCCGAAAATACGAATTTTCAACCTGAAAATGTAAATTTTCACCAAAACAGTTCATTCTTAACCGAAACAGATTAATTTTTAAACAGTTGAAGCTTTAATCAAAAGAAATGAAATTTCTACAAAAAATATCGATGAAATCAAAAAAGAAAAAAAATTCAATCAAATTCTTGAATTTTCAAGTCAAAAAGACGAATTTCCAACAAAACAGTTGAATTTTCAACCAAAAAGTTTAATTTTTTACCGGAAATGTGAAATTTTCAACAGAATACATGAATATTCAACCAAATGGTTAAATTTTTAACCAGGAGGGAATAATTTTCTGCCAAAAAGTTGAATTTTCGACAAAATACCAAAGAAATGAATTTTTACATAAAATAATAAATCTTGAACTAAAAAAATAGAGTCTCATCAAAGTAGTTCAACTTTTGACCAAATAGTGGAATTTGTACAAAACTTTTGAATTTTCCATGCGAAAATACGAATCTTTAACATGAAAATGTGAATTTACAAAAGAAAAGTTAATTTTCAACCGAATCAAATTTTTTTTGCAACCAAATAGTTTTAGTTTCAACCAAAAGAGATAATATTCATACAAAAAAAAAAGATAAATTAAATATCAAAAAAAAAAAATGTTAATCATATTGTTGAGTTTTCTAGTCAAAAAGAGGAATTATCAGCAAAACAGTTGAATTTTCAACCAAAAGGGATGACTGAAGCATCTGATAAATAAATAGAAATCTAAATAATTAATAGACTGAATAATAAAATTTTAAATAAACATTGAGTTTTATTATTAATACCTAGATTAAAAAAATGGAAATTTTTTGTTTGAAAATAAAGTGTCGAACAACGTAAAATGTTTGGTCCTAAAAAAATGACGAAATTGTACGTTTTTGAAACTTAATACTTATTGTTATTAACACATTTTATTTTGTAAATTTATAAAATCTCAGTAAGATTTTTTGCACTTACTGAAACCTGAGGTCTCACAGACCGCTGTATATATTTATATTTAATTAAATAAGTAATTTTTTGTTATTAAACTTATACAAGTATATGAAGGGACATTGAAATAAATAAGAAATTAATCAATTTCATCACATTTTATTATTAATAATCTTTTACACCAGTGGAGGAGGGACCCATAGATCAGAAGCATGGTGCGGTCTGTGAGACCGCACGTCCATACGTCCATACTAATTTGTCACCATTTTTCTGGGACGGTCGTGTTCCGTACTCTAGGGTACCCGCATCAAGGTCAATTAAGTTTATTTGTATGTAACATCTTGCGCTCTAAATACTTTGAAACAAATTGCAACAGAAATATAAAATTATGACGCTACCGTGGACGTGCGGTCTCACCGAGCCCCTATGACCTTTCATAGGCTACTTCGGCAAGAGCACAACTAAAACGAAAGCTTCTAATAAGGACATCCTCGAGGAAGGCCAGGTGGAGGGACCCAGATAGCCGAACCATGGTGCGGTCTGTAAGACCGCACGACCACCTCAATGATTAAACTCACTGAACTGCACTAACATAACTTGTCAAATATGCTGTGGAATTCTTAGCGCTTTATCCTGCACTATTTATTAGTAGTTTTATTTCTGAGAATTCTTTTATATAAACATATTTAAATGAGGTGATCAATCATTTTACCGATTACCCTAACTGTTTTAATTAATTTTCAGGGACACTCCTCTCATTGCAAATTATTATACCTCAGTTGGCAATATTTTTCTACGATAATTTTAAATTCAAAATATCTTTGGAATGACAAATGTTAAACGATTAGAAATCGTTCAATATTTCGTTTGCAGAAAATGCGTTTGGATAAAAATAGAGTTGAACAGTGTCAGAAACTAGGATCAATTGCAGTTGTTCACACAATAAAGTATGCGCGAATGATCGTTCACACGCGTTTAAACAAGACGTGAGTTCATGTATGCACTATTGTAATAATTATTTACTTTTTATTGACTAATGGCTGCTGTTAATAACTGTTACACATACTATTACAAGTACCTTGGAGGTCACTACTTGACATATTAATCTTATACGAATGTATGTATCTGGCTTCGAATCTGCGAATGTGCAGCACTTAATAACGGAATCCGGTTACGCCGCGAGTTTGAGTCGCATTTTAGCTTAATCGTAGTTCACTTTGTCAATGTTAGTTATATTAGAAATTAGCTGTGAATTCGATCTTGAGTGTTTCCACTTTGTTTGTATTTATAATTATATGGTGTTCATTTCACGAGCACTTTGCTTCCCGTTAGCAAATGTATTTGCTTCCTCATAGAGGAAGCATTAGTTATTTTTTTGAATAATAGACAAACCAAAGTCTTCATTTTGATCAATTTGAAAGTAGAAATTTACAAATAATACAAAATTGCAAAATAATACTAAAAATTTCTTAAATATAGAGACAAATCAGACAAATCAAATTTTGTATTCGAAATGATAATTTTTCGAGCTGGAAAAGGGAAGGGAAGAGTTTCGTTCTTGCATCGATTTTGAATTATATGTTAGTGTAAAAAGTTTTACTATAAAAAATTGTGTTTTCAAATATTATGCATTGCCATAGCTTCCTTACTCTTCAATAAAATGTATACATGTTATAAGTCAATCGATTCGTATTGAATCAACACAACTTTTCTATTCTTGCATCAACTTTAAATTATGAGAATCAGAAAATTTTTACTATAAAAATCGATTTAAAAATATGTAAAATACCATAACTTTCCTACTCTTTAATAAAATGCATTAATATTGTAGATCAATCAATTTGTCTCGAACCAAGGAATCTTTCATATTCTTGCATTAACTTTGAATTATGTTGAAGAAAAAAGTTTTACTATAAAAAACCGTA
>CAKNYM010053347.1:516094-546438 GCA_932195095.1 Andricus curvator | reverse complement strand
AACCGGGGACGCCACTATTCATGAGTGGAGCGTTAACCAATTACGCCACCACGCACCGGGACCACAGTAGATAGTTTCTTGTTTCTCCTAACATCAATACTCTAAGTTATTATTTATACTCGGTTGATTTTTTTTATAATTTCTATTTTCTCACTCTTAAGGGTGAATGAATTTAAGCCACTCTTATCGGTTTCCAAAGAAAACCCCATAAGGGACCAATTTTAATGTTACGAAATACTGCGGTTTATTAACGCTTTTTCAAAGTTTTTTTTCATAAATAATCATAATTCGTTAATCGAAGAATATCCAGGAATTTCCTAACATTCGTTTTTTTAATGTATGTAAGTCGCGAAAGGAACGTGTTTTCTAGACGTTATGAGTTCTTTAATCAACGATATCAATAAAATAATTTGTTTAAATAATCTAACAATTATTTAAATAATACGTGCATGTTCAAGTATCGAGTTTACCGAAAAAAAGTAACAATCTCACCAAATTTTCGACAGATTTCAATATTTTTAAGTACTTATTTGTCTCTAAGAATACTCGTAAATTTTTTAACAAATTTAAGTTGTGTAAACAATTTTATTTTGTTAAATTTATTTATTTTTGCCATTTTTCGAAAGATTGAAATATTTTTATATAATACTTTGTGTTCTAAGAATAACATTAATTGTTTAAAAAAATTGAAATTGTTTTAAAAAATTATCCAGGATGTTTCTGCAAAACAAATTGATAACTCATACCATTTAAATATGTGGAAAAATTGAAAAAACGTATTTTGTGCTCTCTAAAGATAGAAAACTTTTTAAACAATTTCACTTTTCTGCGATTTGAAACATATTACAGATTTCAAGATGTTTTACAAATTTTACTCGATTTTGGGGGGATTACTAGGGATTTGAGGAAATTCTAAGTATTCCTGCGGGATTTCAGAGATTTCAAGGAATATCAAGGGATTTCTCTAAATTGAGGGATTCTTAGAATTTCAAAAGAAATTATATGATTTAATCTTTTTTGGTTGAAAACTTAACTATTTGGTTGAAAGTGGAACTATTTTTTTAAACATATATTTTATTGGTTGAATATTTTTGACTATTTCGTTGAAAATTTGTTCTTTTCTTGGATGAAAATTAATTTTGTTATCTGAAAAATTAACTTTTCCATTGTTTGTCGAAAATCAATAGGTTTCAATAAAAAATACAACAATTTGGTTTTAATCTTAATCTTTATGATTGAAAATATAACTCCTTGATGAAAAGTTGAACTTCTTTGTTATTAATTCATTATATTAGTTGAATTTGCATCTGTTTAGTTAAAAAGTGAACTATTTTGATGAAAATTAGTTTTTTTGGTTGAAAATTAATTTATTGAACTGAAAATTTAAATATTCTATTATTGGTTGAGGAATGATCGTTTTTTTTAATTCAAGAGTTGGGTTGAAAATTAATGTATTTTCGTCAGAGAATAACATAAAATTTTTAACGTCTTTTCAGACTAGATGGAGATATGAATTAAAAATTATTTTTAGTTATTTTTTTTTTCAGAAAATACACGCATTATTTTGCCAGGTGATAAATCAAATTTTTCAAGGAATCTGTATTATCGTCAGAGAATAACAGAAAATTTTTAACGTCTTTTTAGACTAGTTGGAGATGTGAATTAAAAATCTTTAACATCTTTTCAGACTAGATGGAGATGTGAATTAAAAATTATTTTTATTTAATTTTTTATTGATTTTCATTTTCTTTAAATTAGTTTAAAATTATTTTTAATTCATATCTCCATCTGGTCTGAAAAGACTTTAAAAATTTTCTGTTATTCTCTGACGATAATACAGATTCCTTGAAAAATTTGATTTACCATCTGGCAAAATAATGCGTGTATTTTCTGAAAAAAGTTTCTTCTCTCGATCTCTCTAGTAGCTTAATGGGAAAGCACCCGACCGGCAATCGGAAGTTCTGTGGTTCAATTTCCAGCGGAGCGAAAGAAGATTTTTTTTCAGAAAAAAAAAAATTAATTATTAATGTATTTTTTTAATAATTCATATTTTTTTGTAGAAAATTAATCTTTTTGGATGAAAAATCAACTGTTTTTTAGAGGTTTTTTTTGGTCTGAAAATTCAACAATTTGGTTGCAATTTTTGTTGCTCTCTTGACTAAAAAATCTTTCCTGGTTAAAAATGCGAAACTTTTGTTAGAAATTCGTTTTTTTGTTGGAAAATTCATCTCTTTTGGTAGAAATTTAATCTTTTTTTGTTGAAAATGCAACTACTTGGTTGAAAAATATTCTATTTTAGTTAAGGATTCAATTGTTTTGTTAAAAATTCGTCGTTTTTTAATTAGTTCAACTGTTTTTTATTTAAAATTAAACTCTTTGTTGAGTGAAATATAAACTATTATATTTTTCGTTGAGAATTAATCTTCTTTCATTGAAAATTCAAATATTTCGTTGAAAGTTAAATTTCTTTGTTAAAAATTTAACTATTTTGTTAAAAATTTAATTATTATGTTAAAAAATTAACTGTTTGGTTGATAATAAGTTTTTTGTTTGTTGAAAATTCACCTTTGTATGGCGAAAATTCAACTATGTGGTAACAAATTCAAGTACTTTGTTGAAAATGTAATTATCTTGTTGAAAATTAACTTTTGTCTTAAAATCTCAACTTTTCAGGTTGAAAATTCAACTCCCATCTATATAAAATTCGTCTGTTTGGCTTTTAATTTCTTTCCTCAAATTAATTTCGACATAAATGAACTGGAAATTAATGTCTTAATGAAGACAATTTTGCAAGAAGCAAAAATAATTATCAGCCAAAATATGTCCTCACAAAAATGAATTTTTTACTCAAATAGAAATTTATAATTTTCTATGTGTCTATAAGAGTGCTTTTTATATTTTTTACTGCAGTGACACAATTTAATAAGCTGATTTACTTCAAAAATACAAATTTTTTAAAATATTGTGAATTTTGTAACATCTTTTAGGGAACATTTTCATTTTATAAAAACTTGCTATCGTAGAAATCTTCCATCAGTTTTTCCTACCGTTTGAAAAAATTAATTATTAGTCAAATTTCTTTGGCTTATCCAATTGTCTTTTTCTACTCAAACAGAAATATTTAGTTTTGTACTTTTCCATTACTGTCTATTTTATATTTTAATTTTAATGAAGTTGTCCCCTTGGACATGTAGAAGTGTTTCGTTCGATCGCCGAAGTTAAGCTGCACTTTGTTCGGTTGTAGTCGGATGGGGGCCTTCGTCTCCGAATGAAATTAGCGCTGACTCAAGACAAAATTTTTGTTCATCCATGAATTTTTTTCTTGTCTCAAGAAGATGTACTTGATTGAACAAAATTAGGTTTCTTCATTCAAGTACATTTTATTGAGACAAGATAAATTATAGAAGAATTAAGAAAAATTATAATTTTTCTTGGATCAAAGAAATATTGTATCGTCCGGGTTTCACAACAATATTTTGTTGATTCTAAGGTAATTTGTTTCGTCTATCATTTTTAAAGGACCATTTTATAAAAGAATTAATTTGTTGATTATATTAATATTTTCAATTTAATTTATTTTAGCTAATTAAATGAAAAGAAGCCCGGAATGAAAATAAACTTTGAATAATTTCTAAGTTGTGTAAAGTTTATACTTTTTCCATGAAAAGGTAATAATTTCTCTAAAATCTAGACTAGGGTAATCGACTTTTACACTTAGTTTTAAAAAGTTTCTGCGGCTTATCAAAAATGTTTTCTTTTTTCTATTCAAATAGGTTTTCTATTTTTCAGTTCCGATTTGTTAACTTTATTTAAACAATTGCTTGGCTTAATTCAATTAAAATCAATTAAACTTACGTCTTTTTGGCTTGAAAATTGAACTATTTGGCTGAAAATCAAACTATTTGGTTGAAAATTAGAATATTCGCTTAAAAATTAAACTATTTGGCTGTAAATGGAAATGTTTAGTTGGAATTTATTTATTTTGGTAGAATATTATTCCTTTTTGGTTGAAAATTCTATCATTTTTTTGAAAATTCGTCTCTTTTGCTTGAAAGTACAACTATTTGGCTGTAAGTTCAACTGTTTGGTAGAAAATTCAACTATTTGGTTGAAAATTCATTTCTTTTGGTAAAATATTAATCTTTTTAGGTTGAAAATTCAACTATTTTGTTTGAAATTCAACTATTTTTTTGAAAATTCTTCTCTTTTGATTGAAATTTCAACTATATGGCTTAAGGTGCAACTGTTTGGTTAACAATTCAACTATTTGTTTAAGAAGTAATTTCTTTTTGTAAAATATTAATCTTCTGTGGTTGAAAAATCAACTATTTTGTTGAAAATTCGTCTCTTTTGATTGAACGTGCAATTCTTGGGCTGTGAATGCTACTGTTTCGTTGAAAATTAATTTTTCTAATTGAAAATTCGACGATTTCGTGAAAAATGCAACTATTTAGTTAAAAATTAATTTCTTTTGGTAGAAAATAATTCTGTTTTCAAACATTTTGTTGGAAATGCAATATACTTCGACTTGAAACTGGAAAAAAACAATATGATGTAAAACCACTCTATTTCCCGTATTTTGAGAGCATTTTTGACTCTAAAGTTTGTTAAGATATGTTTGTATATTTTGTGTTTTATTTTATGCGTATATCAAATGAAATAAAAAAAATGTTGGCTCAAAAGTGGGAGTTCGTAATTTTTTGTAACGTCACCCTGAAGGGGTTCAAGCTTTGTGTGATGATCTGTGACGAAGAAGGGGAGAGGAAAAAAGTGTTCAAAATAGCGTGAACTGCCCCTTAATAATTAATTAATAATTAATTACCGAATAATTAATAAATTATTAACCGACTATCCTTGAATATCCTTCAAAACCATTAATTCTCTTTAATTCCCGTTAATGTCGTTAAATTGCGTAAATGTCGTAATAGCGGTGGCCAGGCAGGCAGGCTCGCAAGACTCGAGGAGGGCTGCGCACAGTCGAAGTCATAAAGTCCGAGAGCGGAAAAAATGTCTTTTTGTCCCAGCTGCGTTGATATTCACTTTTCTGCGATTCGAACTCACTGACACCATCACCACCACCATCGAAGAATCCCATGAGTATGGAGCGTCAGTTGAAAATTGTGAGAGAGTGTGGTGTTGTGAGTGTGGTGTTGCCAGTGTGCGTTCGAGTGTGGACGGGCACCAGGAGCACGGGTATGTGGCACAAGGCCGGTATTAGCATCTCTACCGGTATACCCCCTTCCACTTTGCGTCGTCACGGCACAACTCTATCCGCAGAAACCTGTATTCCGGTTATCTTGCGCCGGGAGCAGAGCCGTCGCCATATCCTGTCGAGGCAAAAGACCTCTCTCTTTCTCTCTCCTCTCCTCCCCCCTCCACACCACCCCTTTGTCCTATGACCCTCTCATTTTATTATTATTATTATTATATACACTGAAGAGCCCTTTTATTTCCACTTTTTCTCCTCGAGTCTCTTGTCTCTTGTTCTTTCGGCTACCGAATCTTCCGGGTACTTTAGATTGTAAGCTAATGCGAAAATAGAGCAATTTCTTCTAATACTGCCCTATTTCGAGTATGGTCCTATATTGGAAGATGTGAATTAAAACTTTTTATTTTCAGGGTGGATGCAAAAATTTAATTGACTAATTTTTCAATGACCAAGTTTTCATTTTCTCTGAGAAGTTACATTCAAAGACTAGAATTGTAATCTTGTACAATTTAAAATTTTTTTAATTTATTTATTCATTTCAACCAGAAAAAAGGATGACTTTACTACCATAAAAGATGAATTTTCAATTCAAAAGGACGAATTTTCAACTAAACAGTTGAATTTTTAACCAAATAGTTTACGTTTCTGTCACATTATTGAATTTTCAAGCCCAAAATATAAATTTACAACAGTGAAATTAATTTTGAACCTAATAGTTGAATTTATAACCAAATAGTTTCATTTTTAACCAAAAACATGAATTTTCAATAAAACAGTTGATTTTGAAACCAAAAAGACCAATCTTCAAAGAAAATGATGAATCTGCAAACAAAAAATGAATTTTTAACAAAGCAGTTCAACTTTTACCAAAAAATACCAATTTTCAACTAAAATACGAATTTTCAAAAAATCGTTTAATTTTCAACTAAAATGATCGATTTTTAACAAAAAATGGAAGTCACATTTTCGATTTGAACAATTGATTTTAAACAAAAAAAAAATGAATTTTCAACAAAATAGTTCAATTTTCAAACAAGGAAATAAACCTTCAACCAAAAAATAAATTTTCAACAAAGTGGTTCAACTTTTACCCTCGTGAAATAAAATAAAATAATTTAAAAAATTAAATTATGGAATAATTAACTTTTCAGTTGGAAAAAATTAACTTTCAACAACAATTTTTCAACGATATAGTAAAATTATCAACCAAGGGAATGAATTTTCCACTAAAATGATGAATCTGCAACAAAAAATTGAATTTTTAACAAATTAGTTCAAATGTTAACTAAAAAAAGAAAAATTTTCTACCATGGAGATGAATTTTCAAATGAAAAGATCAATCTGCAACCAAAAAATTGAACTTTCAAAAAAGTAGTGGAAATGTTAACCAAAAAGGACAAATTTGCAACTAAAAAGATAAATTTTCAACTGAAAGTATGAATCTGCAACCAAAAAATTAAACTTTCAAAAATACAGTTCAAATTTTAACCAAAAAAGATCAATTCTCAACTAAACAGACGAATTTTCTAAATTATAGTTAAATTTTCAACAAAAAGTTAATTTTTTAACCATGAAGATTAATTTTCATCAAAAAAACATAAATTATCAAGAAAATACATGAATTTTCGACCAAGTATTTGAATTTCTAACTGAAAACGATAAATTTGAAAAAAGAAAGTTGAATTTTTAACTAAAAAAAGATAAATTATTAAACAAAAATGGAATAATTAAATTTTCAGTTGAAAGAAATAATTTTTAATCAAAAACGAAACGAATTTCCAACCAACAAGTTTAATTTTCAACCAAATAGTTGAATTTTTAACAAAATAGTGCAAGTTTTCATCAAGTTGTGAAATTTTCAAGCCCAAATGATAAAATTACAACAACAAGATTAATTGTGAACCAAATAGTTGAATGTGGAACTAAATAGTTTCATTTTTGAACAAATAGTTTTTATTTTAACTATATAGCTTAATTTTCTATCAAATTAATCAAGTTTTAAGGCAAAAAGACAAATTGCCAAGAAAACAGTTGAATTTTTAATCGAAAATATTAATTTTACCCAAGAAATTTAATTTTAACAAAATAGTTGGATTTTTAAACCAAGAAGATTAATTTTCTACAGAATAGACAATTTTTCAACAAAACAATACAATGTTTAACCAATGAGATGAACTTTTAACTAAAATGATGAATCTGCAACCAACAAAAAAATTAATTTTCAACAAATTAGTTCAACTTTGAACCAAAAAAGACCAATTTTCAACCAAAAATACGAATTTGCAGCAAAATAATTTAATTTTCAACTAAAATGATCAATCTTCAACCAAGAAAATAAATTTGTTAACAAAGTAGTTCAACTTTTAACCGAGAAGCTGAACTTACGTACCAACAAACGGACGAGTTTTCAACCAAAACGAACAATTTTAACCCAAAAATGGAATAGTTAAATTTCCAGTTAAAAAAATTAATGCTTAACCAAAAACCCGATTTTTTAACAATATGTTTAAATTTCCAACCAAGGAGATTAACCTTTAATCAAAAAATACATTTTTAACAAAGTGGTTAAACTACTTTGTTAAGAAACAAATTTAAGAAATTAACTTAAAAAAAAAGGTTTTTCAACAAAACCTTTAAATTATCGATTAAAGAGATGAATTTTCCAAAAACCAAAAAAGACCAATTTTCAACCAAAAAGACGAATTTTGTACAAAACAGTTGAATTTTCAAGCCTCAAATCATAATTTTCTACCAAAAATACGAGTTTTTAACAAATTAGTATAATTTTCTACCGAAGAGATAAATTTACAACTAAAATGATGAACCTCTAACTAAAAAAAAATATTATTTTCCAGAAGTAGTTTAACTTTCAACCTAGAAGTTGAATTTTATAACCAAAAAGTCAAATTTTCAACAAAAAAAGTTTTTTTTTCAAAGAAAAAAAATTCAATCCAAATTGTGAAACTTTTAAGTCAAAAGACGAATGTTCTGTAAAACAGTCAAATTTTCAACAAAAAAGTTAATTTTAAACCAAGCAGTGGCATTTTTAACCAAAAAAGATAAAATTGCATCCAAAAAGATTGGTTTTCTACCAAAAAATTAACTTTTAACCAAAAAGGATCAATTTTCAACAAAAAATGAAAAAATTACATTTCCAGTTAAAAAAATTAATTTTTCAACCACAAAAAAAGAAATTTTCAACAAAATAGTTAAATTTTCCACCGAAGAGATGAACCATTAACCAAAAAATCAATTTTTAACAAAGTGATTCAAGTTTTACCCTAGTAGTTCAATTTTTAATTAGAAAAAATCAACTTTTAACCAAGAATGGAATTTTCAGTTACAAAGAATTAATGTTCAACCAAAAAAAAAAAGATTTTTCAACAAAGTAGTTAATTTGTCAACAAATAGCATTTTCAACAAACGCTGATTTTCAATTTTCATTCAATTTTCAGTTTAAAGGACTAATTTTCAATAACAAAAAAAAAAACGAATTCTTAACCAATTGAATTGTACTAAAATATACATATTTTCAATAAAATAATTGAATCTTCAACCAAACTGATGAATTTTCAACCAAAAAAATTAATTCTAAGCGAAACAAGTAATAGTTAATATTTCAACAAAAATAGAATTTAGTTTTCAATAAAAAACAGTTGAATTCAATCAAAAGAGAAAAATTTTTAACAAAATAGTTGAACCCTCAACCAAAGCAGACGATTTTTCAACCAAGCAGTTAAAGTTTAACCAAAAAGGATAAATTTTGAACCAAGAAGTTATTTTCTATCAAAGAAGGCAAATTTTCATCAAAATACATGCATTTTCAACCGGAAACGATCAATTTTTAACCAAAAACGGAATATTCATATTTTCAGTGAAAAAAAATTTTATCTCAACCAAAAAAAAATCCACGAAGAAAGATAAATTAACAACGAAGTACATGAATTTTAAATTAAGATAGATGAATTTTCAACCAAATAGTTGAATTTCAAACTAGAAGCAGATACATTTTCAACCAAAAATGGAATAGTTAAATTTTCATTTACAACAATTAATTATCAACCAAAAATTAAACGAATTGGCAACAAAATAGTGAGAATCTATAGGAATTTTTATTATTTACTTTTGTTATTCAAATAGTTAGATTTACAACCAGAGAGATGAATGTTGAACCAAAAAAATAAATTTTTAACAAAGTAGTTTAACTTTTAACCAAGTACTTGAATTTTCGACCAAAAAATATGACTTTCTAACAAAATAGTTCTATCTTCAACAAAATAATTAAATTTTTAACTAAATAGTAGAATTTTTAACCAAAAGTGATGAATTTAATTAAAAGTATTCTCATACTAGTCTTGGATAGTTTTAACTCATTATTCATTGTTCTATTGACGGTTGTATAGAATTCCAAAGTTTCTTCCTGCCCTTGATTGCTATAACTTAATGGCAATTAATGATTAGCATAGAGAATGAATAAAGCAAATATTGAAGGTATTATCAAGAGTTTGATTCATGATTGAAAATTTAAAATTTGGCTGAATGTTGAACTCTTTTCTTGAAAATTCATTTTGTTGGCTGAAGATTCATCATTTTACATGAAAATTCATCCCTTTGGTTGAAAATTGAAGTTGATAAGAATTGTTTGCAGATTAGTAGTATTGATCGTAAAATTTCTGAAGGTTTCATGATAACGAAAAGTTTCCTTAAAAACAACCCTGATATGATTTGCACGAATGCTGATAAACGCAACATTACAGTTTATATGAAGAAATCAGATTGTATTAGGGATATGCAGGATTTACTTTCCAATCGTGATAACTTTGATTTATTGAATGAAAATCCGTTAAAACAATTAAAAAGAGACACTTTCAAGATTATAGACAATTGGAGAAAGAAAGGACATTTAGGAAAAGATATAAGATGGACTGATATAAATACTGAAGACACAGTTCTTGCCAGATGTTATGGTTTGAGGAAGATTCATAAAGATGTCTATCCTTTGAGAATAGTTATTTCAACTATTAACACTCCCACACAATTTTTAGAACAAAACTTTAATTTGATACAAAAGACTCGATTACAACTTCAAAATACAATATTAAAAATAGCTGGGAATTCCAAAAAATTATTATTCAAGAAACAGTTCCTGATGACCAAGTAATGATATCTTTGGATGTTGTTGCAATGTTTCCGAGTATACTCCTTGAATTAGTCAAACAGGCAATTTTAAATAGATGGGACAATATAAAAACACGTACTCGATTAAGTCAAAAAGATTTTATTAAAGGGGTAGTTTTTATTATGAACACAAAATTAGTAGAAATTGTACTAATCCAATTAGTAGCATTGTATCTGACTGTTAAATGAGTAATTTTATCACTCTTTACTAAATGAAATGGTAAGATTTATGTTACTAAATTAATTAGTAAGGATATTCTACTAATCTGCTTAGTAGTACCAGCTTACTAATTCAATGAGTAGCAATGAATTGCTAAGGAAACATAATTTAGTAATTTTTTAAATACATTCTACTGGTTTTTGAGTTTGAATTACGAAAAGGGTAATGTTTTCTCAATACACCATCTATTTTTTCAATGCGGCCAAAATGTGAACTCGTGAAATAAGGTATAGAATAATAGCGTTCTCAGAAATTAAAATATTAAAATTATTATTATTGTATAAAATCTTTGATAGAAAATAAAATTAGATTATTTATTACTAACTTTCTAAGTGCTGCCTTAAAAATGTTGCTTCAAACAGGGTAAAAGTTCAATAATAGTCTTATTTAAAACAATGTTGTTATTTTTGCCAACAAGTGAATGTAAAATTATTTGCACTATGATTAATTGCCTCCTTTAAAGATATAATAAAAATATTGATATACATTTTTTAATGAAGTTTCTGGTGCCTATCGAAAATTGAAAATTATGGTCTTTTTGTAAATAGTTAGAAATTTTCATTTAATTGTTTCTATGAATAACCAGGTTGTTTAAAGAAGATTTTGAAGTCTTTTCCATGTTTTAAACCTACAATTTTTAGGCTGTACTTATAATCATCAGATCTAGTTTTCCTAAGACACAAAAATTATTATTTAACCTGAATTTTAAACAGAATTTAAAACTCTTATGTCTTCAAAAAAGCCTTTTTTGAACCACCTTATTGTTAAACTACGGATAAGTTAAAATAAAAGCATCTACATACTTTAAAGCGCGAAAATTTTTATTTAATTTTTTTAAATGAACATTTAACTATTATATTTTTGTCTGAAAATTGATCGTTGTTAGTTCAAAATTCAAAATCAATCTTCTTGCTTGAAAATTCAACAGCTTGTTTGCAATTTTTTCTCTCCCTTGACTAAAAAATCTTTTCAAGTTGAAAATTCAACTCATGTTGAAAAGTAGTTTTTTTTGTTGAATTCAACTGTTTCTGATTAAAAATTAATTTTTTTTTTTTGAATATCAACTACTACATTTTTCGTTCAGAATTCATTGTTTTGGAATACATTTAATCACTGCGTTAAAAGCTAAACTCTTTCCTTAAAAATTAATTTTTTTTTGGTTCAAGATTCATCATTTTAATTAAAAATTTATCTCCTTGGTTGAAAAGTGAGCTATTTTGTTAAAAATCCGTTTTTACTTTATCAGAAAATTAATTTTTTTTTAGCATTTTAGTTAAAAATTCATCTCTTTAGTTTAACATGATACAAAATTTAACCATTCAATTTTAGGTTCAAAAATTATCATTTTTAGTTGAAAATTCAACTATTCCAGTCAATGGTTCATCATTTTAGTTGGAAATTCATCACTTTGGCTGGAAACTTTATTCTGAAAAATTAATTTTTTAAACTGAAAATTCAAGTATTTAATTGAAAGTTTTTTTTAGTTGAGATTTCTTCTATTTTCTTGAAAAGGCGTATTTCTTGTAGAAAATTATTATTTCCGTTTAAAAATTAATCTTATTGTTTGTAACTTTATCTTTTTGTTGGAAAATTTAAGCATTCCAGTTAAGTATTCATAATTTTAGTTAAAATTTCATCTTTTTGATTGAAGATAAAAACTACTTGGTTAAAAGTTACTCTTTTGTTAAAAATTCATCTTTTTCGTTCAAAATTCATCTATTTGAATAATTTGCTATCTTTATTTATGAATTTGAAAAATCTAATGAATCTTATATCTGCAAAGACGAAATAGTTTTAAATACAAAATTTCAAAATTTGTTATTAACCAATCCTAATAATCTTTCTATAAATAACCACAAATTAGAACTTTCTGATCCATGGCTTATTAATTTGTCAGAAAAAACAATTCCTGAACATGTAGCCGACATACTTCGACTTGGCGAAAAATTTAGTTCGTGTTATGTTTCAAAGAAAGAAAACCAAATGTTAGAAATCGTAAAGCATTTAGAAATTAATTTAGATAAGATTCCAATTGAATCTAGAGATGAATTTAGACATAAAATATTATCTTTAACTTCAAATTAAAAAAAAAAATTAAAAAAAAATTTTCATATCGATAAAGAAATTGTTAAAAATATTAAAATAACAAAAAATTTCATTGAAAACAATAAGGATATTTTAATTACTCGTGCCGATAAAGGTAATACTACTGTAATTCTCAAAAAATCCTCTTATTATTCTAAAATGAATGAAATGCTCAGTGACACTAGTACATATGAAAAAATCGATTCTAATCCCCTTAAAAACTTCAAACTTCTACTTTTGATACTATTACAAAATTAAATTCCTTTGTCAAAAATTCTAATACTTTTCGAGAAAATATTATTAAAATTAAAATTCCTTCCTAAAATGATTTCAAATCTGGTATTTCTTTTCTTATGAATTCTACTAGTTTTCAATTTGATAAAAAATTTTACAATAAAAAATTAGGCACTCCTATGGGGTCTCCGATATCAGGTATTCTTGCTGAAATTGTCTTACAAGATCTCGAATTAGAAATCTTTAAAAATTTAAAGGTCAAAATCCATTCATTTTATAGATACGTCGATGATACTTTTCTTATTGTTCCAAAAGACGAAATTGAAAATATTGTTTCTTGTTTTAATAGCTATCACAAAAGGTTAAAAATTACATTTGAAGTTGAATCTGACAATTATATTAGTTTTTTAAACTTAAAAATTATTAGAAAAAATTCACATGATATCATCACAAACTGGTTTAGAAAAAGTACATATTCTTGTGGACTTTTAAATTTTTTGTCAAATAATCTTTTCACCATGAAAATTTAATTTTAATCAACAAAATATTAAATTACAATAATTATCCTAAACAGTTCATTGAAAAACACATTAACATCAGACTTTTTCAAATTAATAATAAAAAACCATCTCTAGAGTTAAATCTAACCAATAATAATAATCAACAGAAAAAAGGTGTATCTTTTAATTTCTATCCAGATATATCTTATCCAATACGTAGACT
Organism: Andricus curvator; assembly: GCA_932195095.1. NCBI lineage: Eukaryota > Metazoa > Arthropoda > Insecta > Hymenoptera > Cynipidae > Andricus > Andricus curvator. The sequence continues at coordinate 532,789 of CAKNYM010053347.1, read as the reverse complement.
GTTTTCTAACTTTAATATTAGTACCATGTTTAGAATTGATTCAAAATTTGACCACTTCATCAAATTGGGAAGAGATCCATTGGAAAAATTAGAACAGTGTAATGTTGTTTATAAATTGGACTGTTCTTGTGGTATGTCCTATATTGGACAAACTAAAAGATCGTTAGAGACTAGAAAAAATCAGCATTTCAGAAATATTAATCACTGTAAAAAAAACCATAAAGGAATTGCTAAACACATTCACACTGAGCGAAGAATTCCCGTGTAGTTCAGGTTCACACCCCAATAGTTCGGGTGCTTCCTCTTTTTTTTTTGTTTCACACGAAGGTTTGGCGCGCTTGCACTACTGAGATGTGCGATCACCCCAACCATTCGGGTGCTCACCTGAAACAGCAGCGGCCGAAGTGGTGGGGCGCCCGCCCGAATAGTTGGGGAGCTTGCAGGAATGATTCGGGAGATTCGAGTCGTCAACCGCGTTGGATGTTGCGCGTTCGACGTTTGCGCATGTTCGCTAATGATTTGATTTTTCGACTCATGTGCAAGCAAAGAATAATGTTTTATATTTCTCTTACCTTTGTTAATGATTATCCAAAGAAAAACCAGATAACTAGTTACACTTTATTCCACTGACATCTCGCACATGAACAATAAAATCGACATAAACTAGAAACAGGGACATTCGGGCAGAGCCTGATTTTCATCAGCTGCGGCCATTAGCGAACATGCGCAAACGTCGAACGCGCAACATCCAACGCGGTTGACGACTCGAATCTCCCGAATCATTCGTGCAAGCTCCCCAACTATTCGGGCGGGCGCCCCACCACTTCGGCCGCTGCTGTTTCAGGTGAGCACCCGAATGGTTGGGGTGATCGCACGTCTCAGTAGTGCAAGCGCGCCAAACCTTCGTGTGAAAAAAAAAAAGAGGAAGCACCCGAACTATTGGGGCGTGAACCCGAACTACACGGGAATTCTTCGCTCAGTGCACTCTGTCCATAATGGAAACTCAAATTATATCAAATGGGATGACATTAAAATATTACATAAAGAGCAAAATTATTATAAAAGAAACTTTGTCGAGATGATGTATATTAAAAATGAGAGTAACAATGCTTTGAATAAGATTACTGATTTAAAATTTTATAATTCTGCTTATAATATGATTTTAGATAACATATGCTAATGGTTTTCCTAATTTCTTCAAATTTTATATAAAAAAATTTGAGCTTGGCGCCTAAATCTCTTTCTTTCGATTCAGTATGTTTGATCCTTCCAGTGCTCGGTCTACTCCGGACCCGCATGGTACTCTGTACCATGCTCCTTTCTTTAGTTTTATTTATTTTTTAAACATGGATCTTAAATTTAATTATAAAACTTTTATCACTATGAAAAAATAAATTTCAAGCAGTTTGCTACTATCTAATCAGGTAAAGAAATATCTATTTTATCCTTATGAACTTCTCTTGTTTTGTAGTTTCCTAACCTCTTTCTTGTCACTTTTCAAACTATTTGTTCAAAAGTCTTTCAAATTTAATAAACTTACTACAATTTTTACTTTTTCTAACACTTTAGATTGAGTAACGAAAATGGATTTTTTCGAAAAAATGCTAACTTCAATTATTCTATATAATTGATCATTTTTTATTTACGAAACCTTTACGCACATAACTACTACGATGTCTGACCGAATTTGCTCTGTTTTTTGGAGTAAATTCTCCTTTTTCTTTTTTTGGAACTAAATATTTAATGTATAACTAAATCTGACTGCTCTACTTAATGGTAAGTCACCGTATTTTGAAAATTGTTTTTTTTTTAAATTATGTGTTTGACATACTCTTATTTTATGTAATTTCCTATGTAATTCTCTTAATAGATTTAACCACGGATTACTGATGAGGTCACCATGACTGGTGACGAAACGTCAAATTTTATTAAATAATAATTGGTCTGGAATTGTTGTTTAATTTCTTCCAAAATAAGTGGTCTATTAATTTGAAAACTAATTTGCATAAATTAAATAAAAGTTATTCTAGTATAATTAATTACACTATTTTAAGATGAGACAAACGTTGAATAGTGATTTAAGTTTAAATTTTTTGCAAAAATAAAATTTTTCTCATGAGATATGGGGATGCTGAATTAGAATAAAAACTGTTTAAAACAAACAAAAAATATTCGGTTCCCAGAAATTAATATCAGGGTGCACAGTCTTCCCCTGTTTTTCTTAGTTTCCCCTTTTTTCTTGAAATTCCCCTTTTCCCCCCTATTCTCAAAAACCTTCCCCCTTTTCTCTTTAAATATACGATATTTGAAATTGTACCCATTATTGAATGATAATTAAAGTAATTATAGCACTTAAATAAATTATTTATGAATAAATAAGGTACACGCTCCAAGTGCAGACCATTAAAAATAAATACTCTTAAAAAAATTTGAAGATGAAACATTTTAAAGCAAGTTGAAAATGTGGAAACTGGAGACAGAAGTTATTATTCAATATAAAATTGGAACATTTACAAAATATATATTGTTTTTTAAATAAGTATTAGAAGATTAATACATTTTATTTGAAATGTACAAAGTTAAATACCTCATTTAAAATGGAATATTCCAAATTCATCAACTGCAATTTTAAATGTTCTAACTTGAGCAATTTTTAATTTTTTTAAATCTTTGCTTGAAAATTCAACTATTGTTGGAACTTTTTTTTCGTTGAAAATTAATTTTTTTAAACTCACAATTGAACTATTCCATTTGTATTTGAAAATTGATCTTTTTTAGTCGGAAATTCAACTATTTGGTTGCAAGTTCAAATTTCGTTCAAAAGTTATATTTTTTTGTCAGAAAGTTGGTTGAAAATGTAACGATTTGGTTGAAAATATATTTATTTTGTTGAAAAGCTGTCTTTTTGGTTGAAAATGAAACTACTTTGTTAAAAATTCATTTTTTCAAACTGAAAATTGCAATTTTTGATTGAAAATTATTTTTTGTATTGAAAGCTTATATTTTTTAGTTAAAAATTCGAGTGTATTGTAGAAAGTACTTTTTTTGGCACGAAAATTCAATAATTTGGGAGAAAATTGGTTTTTTCATTTGAAAATTAGTTTCTTGAAATGAAAATGTAGCAATTCCATTTTTGGTTCAAAGTTGATCATTTTTATTTTGAAAATTCAAATATTTGGTTGAAAATTTATGTAATCTGTTAAAAATTTGTCCTTTTTTTTTGGAAAATAATCTTCTTGCTTTAAAATTCCACATTTTGAATACAATTTGTTTTCATTCTTGGCTAAAAAATCTTTTTTGGTTGAAAACTCAACTCTTGTTGAAACTTCGTGTTTTCGGATTAAAGATTCAACTGTTTTGTAGAAAATTAGAATTTTCTCTGGAAAATTCAATAGTTTGGTGGAGAATTCAACTAATTGGTCGAATTTTGAACTACTTTGTTAAAAATTCATTTCTCAGTTAAAAATTCATCATTTTAGTTAAAGTTTTTTCTTGTTTGTTAAAAAGTAGGTTTTTTAACTAAAAATTGTAATGTTTGGTTGAAAATTAACTTTTCAATTATTAATTCATATTTTCGTGTTGAAAAATTAAGTGCACTGTAGAAAATTCTTCATTAAGGCTTCAAAATTCAACAATTTGGGAGAAAATTCAGTTTTTTCAATTGAAAATTAATGTTTTGAAACGAAAATATATCTATTCGATTTTTGGTTAAAAATTGATGTTCTTAATTCAACAATTCAACTATTTTGTTCAAAAATGATGTTACTCGTTGAAAATTTAAAATTGCGAAAGTTAAAAATAAATTTCTTGCTCAGTTACAATTTTGTTGAAAATGTGCAAAAACATGTTTTTTTTTTGGATTGAGTCATATGCACACATTTTTAAAAAAGTTGAATATGTCGAAACTGAAATTTATTCAGCTCGAACCAAAGAAACATTTTTTTATTTTGCTTTTTCGGAAAAAAATGTTTGTCGTGAATTAGGATTTTTGGGATTTCATATCTTTTTTGCGATTTTCGAACGTTATAAACACCACGAAAAAAATGTTTCCCATGGATAAAAAGTAATAACATGTTTGTTTGGTTCAAGCTGACTCCATTTCAGGTTCAAATCAATCCAAAAAACATTTTTTTGTATATTTTCCAAAAATGTTAAATGAGTCAAATTTTTTTTCAATTTAAACAAATTTTTTAATTCTAAATTTAAGAAAGAGAACAGAAGATATTAATCGATTTAAAATTTGTTTCTTTACTTGTTTTGGATGCCGACCCACAAATTGTTATCCTTCAGCTCAAACGATTCGATTAATTTTAGCATTTTTACTTCGCTCGAGTGAAGAGTTTAGTTTTAAATTTAGATTGAAAGTATTAATTATAGTAAGGATGAAATGACAAATCTTGGAAAGAAATATTTATGACAACGATGTTAAACATATCAAAATTGTGTATTTACTAATTTTATTTTTTTCCGGACTTTTTTATATCACTCAGGAAGGATTTCCAACTATCTAAGTATACCCAATTTTTCAAAAAAAAATCTTTAATGGCAGAAATCATTGAAAAATCATTAAAAATTATTAAAAAATGTAACATTTCTTACGAAAAGTTTGTTTGTTCTTTTCGACATATGAATAAATGTTTAATCTTTCCCCTATTTTCCCCTTTTTCGTGAAAAAACCACCCTATTTCCTCTTTTTAGAGTTCCTTTTACGCTGTGATCCCTGTAATATTAAAGATCGCGATATCACAGTAGTATGGTAGATTTTATTGTTGTTGAAAATCTGAAAAAAATGAGAAAATATATTTTTCTTCATGAAATGGTAGTAATTTCTACAAATATCAATGTGAAAAGGTTGACAAAATTATTACTACGTTATTAATTGGAAATTAATTTGAACTAAAATTTGATTACAAATTATTTTTTAATTATTGTTTCAAACAATGATATGTCGAAAACAATGTATTATCCTACTAAAAAAAAATTCTTCCAAATAATATAATATTTGAACCTAGGTGGCTTAATCAAGTACGATCAAGTTTTGATTTTTAAAGGAATTTTCAACCTAATAGTTAAACATGAAGAAATGAATTTTCAAGCGAAAATGTGAATTAGTCACCAAGGAGATTAATATTCTACTACAAAATTCAAAGTTTAAACAAAAGACAGACATTTTCAGTAAAAAAAATTAATTTGAATAGCATTGAATAGCTGTATGAGTACCGAAACGTTGGTAAATACTATATATGCTTTCATATTATGATTCGATAATAATAAGAACAAAAACGCGAAATAAATAAAAAATAGAAGGAAGGGGATTTGGTTGGTTGCCTTCTAATTTCGCTTTCCTCTTTTTTATTTTTGTCCAAAGAAACAATTTTTTTTGTTTTTAGGAATTGCCATAGGAGCATTTTGTGGTGGTTGTCCAAATTTGATCATTAGATTCTTGTTTTATTTTCAGGAATTCTATAGATTATCTTTTATTATCACTATCAAGCTAATTAAAAATGGTAATGAGTATAATAATTATTATAAGAGCGAGGTGCGATTGAGATTGGAAAATGATAAGAGCGGGTGTGTCGAAACAATGCCAGTGTCATGGTGTCGAGAGGATATTGTAAAACGCATCTCGTTGAGGCGATCGATAGTCACTCGGAATTTTCATTTCGTAAGAAAGCTAGCCTTGGAATTGTAATTTAAAGCTTTGGGAAAGTAGAAGTGAATTGGGTCAATGCTCATTTGATTATTGCATATAAATTAATTGGGGATGCGTTTAATCAGAAATTGGATAGTGGTCCAGTTCTGAGGACACCAATATTATTGATTAGAGGGGATGACACGGTTTGAAGTTTCAAAGTACAGCTCGAATCAGTGAAAAGCCTAATGGTATTATATCCTAGTTCTCAAATTCTTCCCTGTTTTTGATTAATTTTAATAAATACACTCAGAAAAAAAATTTATTGAACCAAATAAACTGTTTTATTGGATATATATGAAAATTTGGTTGAACTAAACAAATTATAAACCAAATATTTGAATGACCCAAGCAAAAGGTTTTTTTAGCAACCCAATACTCCATTTACCAAAAGATTTAATTGAAACAACAAAAACCTTTAGTTGGGCCAACCAAATATTTTGTTGTGCATATAATAAACATATTCTATGGTTAAACCACAATTTTGAACCACGTAATTCCCTCTCTAGGGGTCTGTAAGTTTTGACCCCCCTCCCCCACCCTGTCCTACATCATTTTTACGGACAAAATATTTTTCATCAATTTATTTAGGGGTGATCCAAAAGCAACGTAAGGCGATTTGGATTGATGTTTGGTAAAATCTTACTGATTCTTTTGAATTAACAAAGTACGTCAACTTTAAACCAGGAGTTGATTTTTCCACCAAAAAAATATGAATTCTCAACAACAAAATTGTAATAGTTGGTATTATAACCAAGAGAAGATTTTCATTTTGAATAAAAAAAAACAGTTGAATTGAACCAAAAAGACAAATTTTCAACAATATATTTGAATCCTCAACCAAAACACATTCATTTTTAACCAAGCAGTTTCATTTTTAACTAAAAAGGATGCATTTTTTACGAAAAAGATTAATTTTCACCAAAAAAGACAACTTTTCAACAAGAGTTGAATTTTCAGCTAAAATATATTTTTCAGTCAAGAAGGAAAAAAAATATCCAAAATTTTCGAATTTCACGCCAAAAGAGGAGCTTTCTACAAAACAGTTAAATTTTGAACGAAGTAATTGAACTATTATTAAAAAGAAAATAATTTTCAGCCAAAAAAAAAATCGAATTTTTAAACCAGCTAATATAATCAATGATAGACGAATTTTCAGCAAAATAGTTGAATGCTCAACAAAATAGATGAGCTTTCAACCGAGAAGATTAATTTTTCACCAAAAAGGACAAATTTTCAACAAAATACATAAATTGTCAACCAAATAGTTGAATTTTCAGCAAATTTCATTAATCTTTTACCAAACATCTGAAGTTTTAATGTAAAAGAGATAAATTTTCAACCCAAAATAGAATTGTTGAATATTCATTAAAAAAATAAATTTTCAATTTGAAAGAAACGAATTTTCTATAAAAAAAAGTTGAATTTGCTACCAAATTATTGAATTTTCAAACCAAACAGATGAAGTTTCGACAAAAAATTTAAATTTCCAACAAAAAAGTTAATTTCAAATCAAAGAGGTGAATTTTCAACTAAAATTATGAATCTTTAAACACACACAAAAAAAGAATTTTGAAGAAAGTAGTTTCACTTGCAACCAATGAGTTAAATTTCCATCCTAAAAAGATGAATTTTCAACAGAAAATATAATAGTTGATATACATATCTGGAATTTTCAAACAAAAAAAAAAAAAAAAACTAAAAAAGATAATTTTCAACCAAAAATGGAATAGTTAAATTTTCAGTTGAAAAAAATTAATTTTTATCGAAGAAAAAAAAACAATTATCAGAATGGTTAAATTTTCAAGAAAAGAATTAAATAAGTTAATTTTCAAACCGAAACAGACAATTGCATTTTTAACCAAAAAATTGATTTTATATCAAGAAGTTGAATTTTCAACAAAATAAATAAATTTTCAACTAAATATTCAAATTCTCAGTTTGTAAATAAATTTTCAATTGTTGCATTTTCACGACAAAAAGATGAATTTTCTACAAAACACTTTAACTTTCAACAAAAAAAGATGTTGATTTTCAATCAGAATAATCTTTTAACCGAAAATCGAATAGTTAAATTTTCAGTTAAAAAAATTAATTTGTATCCAAGAAAAAAAAACAATTATCATGAAAATGTTCAAATTTTCAACCAAAGAATTAATTAAGTTAATTTTCAACCAAAACGAACAGTTGCATTTTTAACAAAACAATTTATTTTCCATCAAGAAGTTGAATTTTCAACAAAATAAATCAATTTTGAACTAAATAGTTAAATTCACAGTTTAAAAATGAATTTTCAAATGCCGTTTTAACTAAAATAATGAAGCGAAGAAAGATAAAAATTTTACAGAAAAATATGAATTTTCAAACCAAACAAGAAAATAAGTTTCAATGACATTGTTGAATTTTCAATTAAAAAAGACGAATTTTTAACAAAACAGTTGAATTTCCAACCAAAAAGAATGACTGTAAAGCCTGTGATAAATAAATAGGATTTTTTATAATTCCTAGACCTTTGATACTTTTATAATGTTAGGTTACAAAGCTGGAAATTCTGCTTTAAAAATACAGTATCGGACTATGCAACATTCAAGGTCCTAAAAAAATTATTAAATTTCACGTTGGTTGAACAACATTCGGATTTACACATTTTATTATATTTTCAAGTAAGAAGAATTAATTTTTAAACCAATAAAAACGACGTCTGAGCTGGAATATTTAATTTTTGAACCAAAAAGGTTTATTTTTCCACTGAAATGATGAATCTTCGACTGGAATAATTTAATTTTCAACCAAGAAGACTAATTTTTAACTAAATAGTTCAATTTTCAACTAAAAAAGATCATTGTTCAACCGAAAATAGAATAGTTAATTTTTCAGTCGAAAAGATTAATTTATAAGAACAAAAAAAGACTTCAATAAAATAGTGAAATCCAGTAATATAAAGCTACATTCAAAAGTTGAAAACATTGTTTTTTAATTTTATATTACAATAATAAAACTGACAAAAATTTAAGAATTACTGTATTGTTAAATATCAATCCAAAGTTGTATTTTTGCAACAGGTGAAAAATTACGATTTTTCAACGTTTGCATTGCTTTATTTAAATTGAAATAAGTATTTCTGAGAACAAAAACTTACTAAAAAAATAATAAATTTTGAACAAAAAATGGAGGAATACCACTTCAAGTTAAAATAATTAATTTTCAATCAAGAAAAAGGTGATTTTCAACAAAATACTTAAATTTTCAAGCAAAGTGATCAATTTTTGATTTAAAAAATGAATTCTTAACAGAAAGTGTAATAACTGACAATTCCATCAAAAAATATTATAATTTTCAATCAAAAACATTTGAATTTAACCGAAAAATATAAATTTCTAACCACTTGAATTCTTAACCAAAATAGACTAATTTTTAAACCAAAAACATAAATTTTTGATAAAAGAGTTAAATTTTTAACCAAAAAATATGCATTTTCTATTGAATTAATTGAATTTAAAACCCAAAAAAGACGAGAAGATAATTTTCAACTAAAAAACATAAATTTTCTAACAAAAATGGAATAGCTATATTTTCAGTCAAAAAAATTTATATTGAACAAAAAAATGCATTTTCAACAAAATAGTTATATTGTCAAGCAAATAAATTAATTTTTGACTAAAGTAATGAATCTTCAACCAAGAAAATTTACTTTAACCCAATAGTTGAATTTTCAACCCAAAAGATGAATTTTCTACCAAAAAAAAAAACAAATTTTCAACTATATAGATGAATTTTCAACAGCATAGTAAATTTTTTAACCAAACAGATGAATTTTTAACTAAACAGATTAAATGTCTATCAAAGAAGATTTTTCAACAAAAAATAAAATAGTCAAATTTTCAACCAAAAAGATTAAATATCTATTAATAAAGATCAATTTTCGACGAAAAATGGAATAGTTCAACTTATAGTTGAAAACAATTAATTATCAATCAGAAGAACTAGTTTTTAATTGAAAAGATAATTTTTAAACCAAAATAATTTTCTCCTGAAAAAGATTAATTTTAACAACTATATGAATTCTCAACCAAATTTTTATTTTTAAAGGAATTTCCAACCTAATAGTTAAATTTTCTACTAAAGAAATGTATTTTCAAGCGAAAATGTGAATTATTCACCAAGAAGATTAATATTCTACCTCAAAAGACAAAGTTTAAATAAAAGACAGAAATTTTCAACCAAATAACTGAATTTTCAAGAAAAGAAGATAAACGTTAAACCAAGCATGGAATAGTTGAATTTTCAGTAAAAAAAATTATTTTTCAACAAAAAAAAGAATTTTCAAAAAAATAGTTAAATTTTTAAGCGAGGAAATTAATTTTGAACTAAAACAGTAAATCTTAAAACAAAAAAAAACGAATTTTTAACCCAATAGTTAAATTTTTGAGCAAAAAAAGACAAATTTTCAACGAAACAGATGAATTTTCAACCAAGAAGATTAAATGTCTATCAAAGAAGATGAATTTTCAACAAAAAATGAAATAGTCCAATTTTCAACCAAAAAGATTAAATGTCTATCAATAAAGATCAATTTTCGACGAAAAATGGAATAGTTAAACTTATAGTTGAAAACAATTAATTATCAATGAGAAGAACTAATTTTTAATCGGAAAGATAATTTTTAACCCAAAATAATTTTCACCTGAAAAAGATTAATTTTAACAACTATATGAATTCTCAAGCAAATTTTTATTTTTAAAGGAATGTTCAACCTAATATTCAAATGTTCAACTAAAGAAATGAATTTTCAAGTGAAAATGTGAATTAGTCACCAAGAAGATTAATATTCTACCTCAAAAGACAAAGTTTAAACAAAAGACAGAAATTTTCAACCAAATAACTGAATTTTCAAGTAAAGAAGATAAACGTTAAACCAAGCATGGAATAATTAAATTTTCAGTTGAAAAAAATTAATTTTCAAAAAAAAAAGAATTAAAAAAAAAAGAATTTTCAAAAAAATAGCTAAATTTTTAAGCAAAGAAATTAATTTTGAACTAAAACAGTGAATCTTCAACAAAAAAAGGAATTTTTAACTCAATAGTTCAATTTTTTAACAAAAAAGACAAATTTTCAACAAAATAGATGAATTTTCAACGAAAAAGTTTTCAACGAAACAGATGAATTTCCAACCAAGAAAATTATATTTCTGTTAAAAAAAAATACATTTTCGACAAAAAATAGAATAGTTGAATTTTCAGTTAAAAAGAATTAATTTTCTTCACAAAAAAACTAATTTTTAATCAAACAGATGAATTTTCAACTAAAAAGATGAATTTTCTACCTTTTTTACCTTTTCTAACTTCTGTAAATCATATACGTTTTCAAATCACATACAATTTTCTGTAAAATCTTTAACAAAATTTTGGGAAATGAACCGAATTTTTTTTTAAGAAAGGGTACAATGTTCTAATATTATAAAAAGTGATTTATTTCTTAATCTCAAATAACCTAAAATATTAGTAATATAATTGATTCATACACTCATCATTAAATTCATGCATGCACTTTATCGCATGCAGGTGTTCTTTGAAACAAAATTTTTGAAGTACTAATAATATTTCACATGTTGTTAAGTGGAGATTAAAAATAATGAACGTTTATCTGCGATACAGTCGAAATTTAATTTTATATTCATTAGATAAAGTGATAAGGAGATTAATATACGCTTTAAAACATTACAAATTTTACTCTGCGAGACAAAACATTTAAAAATGTAATGAAAGTTTCCGTAAATGGAATTTAAAAATATTATTATGTGTAGATCTACATATATGACAATTTAAAAAATGGTTCCTTTTTTTCTGAAATAAAAATTTGAGGAAGGAAAAAACTACCTTTTCATAAAGTCTGACTGTCAACAATTTCATTATATCATACAGCAATAATATGAATTCATATATTTTTGTAATCAGACACTCGAAAAACGATCTAAATTTCCAGTTTCCAGGAATTTCTCTATAAGAAAAAATGTATCAAGGGATTATTTCAAACAAAATTTGTTCATTTTCTTGATAAAAAATTGTTAACGCGCTGATATTAATATTTATGTACAAAATTGATATTTACAATAAACGATGTATATGAATTTATTTATGATTATTTTATAGTTGTTAATGAACATTTGATATAAGATCTTCAAACAATTTAGATGTAAATTCTCTACTTTTTATAAATTGTGATTACACCAATATAGAATCGGTAAACTCATCCTGTTTTATGGAGAAATACTTGAGCCGATGCAAGCGCCAGTATCCTATAAAAACTGAGGAAAATTCTTTCTTCTTTATTATAATTTTTTTCTCACTGAAAAAAGTCCTGCCGTAGACATTTTTTTCACAAAAAAGTACTAGAAGGATTGCATTGATTTTTTTTTACAAAATTTTACAAGTGCATCTAAGATTTATGTTTTAAAACCCATGAAACAAAAAAGATTAATTTTCAACCAAAAAACAATAAATATTTTTTAAAAACTAATTTTCTACGGGAAGTTAAATTTTTTAACCCGAAAATATTAATTTTTCACGAAAAAGTTAATTTTCAAACAAATAGTTCAATTTTCAACCAAGTGCATTAATTTCCTACCAACAAGATGAATTTTCTATCAAAAAAAAAAAAAATTTTACTGAAATGATCAATTTTTAACCAAAGAAATGACTTTTTAACAAAGTAGTTCATCTTTTAACCAAGTAGTTGCATTTTCAGCCAATAACGATGAATTCTCAACAAAAAAAAATAGTTGATATTGCAATCCAAAAAGATTTTATTTTGTAATAAAAAACAGTTAAATTCATTTTAAAAATTCAACAAAATAGTTCAATCCTCAATCGAAAAGATGAATTTTTAACTAAAATGATTAATTTCTTGCTCAAAAAAAAATTCAACGAAACGGTTACATTTTCAACCGAAGATATGAATTTTGAACTAAAATTATGAATCTTAAACCAAACAAGTAAATTATAAACAAACTAGTTCAACTATTGACCAAGTTATTAAATTTTGAACCAAAAAGATGAATTCTCAACGAAAAATATCATATATGATAATTAAACTAAAAAAAGGTACGAACAAAATAGTTCAATTTTCAGTAAAAAAAGATTTTAATTTTAGACCAAAAATTTGCAATTTTAATAAAAAGAGATGAAATTTTGTACCAAAAGAAATTAATTTTCAAACCAAAAAGACGAAATTTTAAGAAAAAATGTTGAATTTGCAACCAAAAAAGATTTTTCAGTCCAGAATGCAACAAAATTATAGGAACATTATAATTTGAAAAAAAAAAAAATTTAATACAAAATACAAATTTCGAATATCTATTTATTTTTTAATTCTCTCTGCTTATGTACTTTATGGTTATATAAATATAATTTTTCAAGGTAGCTCGAGAAAATTCAAGAAGATTTTTGAAGATTTCAGATATGTCGAAAAAGTATCTAGACAATTTCTAAGACATTTTTTTCAATTTTACAGAATTTCGAAAAAAATTAGAAAAAATTTCAGTAGTTTAAAAGTTATTAAACAATTTTTTTTTAAATATTCTAGATTCCTTTCTGATAATTTTGAAAATCTTTTGACATTTTTAAAAATCTTTTTAAATCTTCTCTTAAAATAAATTGTGTAAAATAAAAAATCATGGAAAATTTTTCGAGGAATCGTAAGAAAGTTTGTTTATTCTCTTGATACTTTTCAACATTTATAAAAAGCTTCTAAACATATTTTTAAATATTTTATTCATAATAATTTTTCAAACAAAAAATTAATTAAAATTTTTGCCTGGAATTTTAAATATTTTCAAAACATTTGGTCAAAATGTTAAAAACAGAATATTCTTGCCTTTCTTATTAAATAATCATTTACAATTTAAATTTTCTATTTCAGAAATAAATTTTTAGAATTAAAATTCCTCATTTGTAAATGGCGATTTACAAAATTAAAAACATTTTCACGCATTTTCAGTATAAGCATATAACAAAGTTAAGAAAATATTATTGACACAAAGAACCCAGGGCTTATACAAAAAGAAAAGAGATATTAATTTTAAGAACAAAGTAATTTACAGAAAAAAGCGTTGCTTAAGATCAAACAAATTTTTCATGATCTTACAAAAATAACACCATTGTTTAAACAATTTGAATATATAAAGTACAGAAAATTTAATGTAGCATTTTTCAAAAATAATATTTAATATGATCCATCTAATGGAATAAGGTTGTAAGCCACAAGGACAATAATTTTATGGTAGAGGCCAAAAACTGATATTGAGATCAGTTTTTTACTAGATTTTCCTCCTTAACTGAAATAGTTAGTAACTTATGAGTAAACAAATTTTTTAAAATGAATTGAATAGGTCATAACCTTTGTACAGTGACAAACAATTAATGTCAGAAAGATGGATCATCATCACGTCTTTTCATTATATGTATGGTGAAAATTTGCAGCTCACTTATAGCTTCCAAGAAATCATTTCTTTGACTTAATGATTTTCGTATTCACTGTAAAGAAATATTTTTTTCATTAAACAAATATCAACAAATAAATGATTCCTTTTAGTCAAGACATCACTCATTTGTCTCTAAACAATATTTATTCAACTCAAGTGAAAAAATCTTTGGTTCAATGAAAAGAAACCAAAGAAACGCATTTACCTTATTCAGAACACAAAAATCATCCGAATGGATTGTTATTTCACCCAGTAAAACTAAAAACAAGTAAATTTGTTTTGAAAAAATACCACAAAAATTAAATGAAAAATTATATTGGATATTGGATGTTGCACTTCAATATATTTTTCACATTTATTGCAAAGAAATATTTCTGTCTTTCAAACACAGAAAAAACAAGATGTTAATTAAACACTCATTTCAGGGTAGAATGTACCTGATACAAAAATTACTTGTGGTAGTGTGAATGCTACACTGCAACGAGCGAATTTCTTCATTCTCTCCATGCCTAAAGGTAATGTTTCGCTGTGACACAAAAATAAATCCATTTTCTTTTAAATATTTAGCGGTGGCGCAAGCCCCATTAAGTTTAACACGTATTTCCCATAAAAAAAAGACGTTTTTGTAAATTTTATTGAGAATCGTCAATATTAGTTTAATCGAGTTGAAACTCAACATTTATCTTCACAATCAGCCATATATATACCATTAAACCATTTCCCTTTCAGGGTGGGCGTGACACTACCCGATTCGGGTAGTGTTTCTAGGTTTTTCTTGTAGTTATAAATATCTACAAGTGTGGGCTCACCACACCCACGATGTGCCAACAGCACTCATGTCAGTATTCTTGAATGGTCACCCATCCAAGTACTAACCGCGTCCAACGCTGCTTAACTTCAGTGATCTGACGAGAACTGGGTTTTTCAGCGTGGAGTAAAATATTATTCTATGAATATCAACCCCATGAGTATGTTTTATAGGGTCCCAAATAAACCCCATAAGTGACAAAATGGTTTTTGCGAGTTTTTGACGCTGATTATGATTTTTTTCAGTTTTTTCATGCAAATTTTTTCTAATACATGAAATACTACTTTATACTGATAATTAAATATTGATATGAATCGTTCAAACAATGTATTATTGTTTTTGGAAATTTGCTCTCAGAATAGATTTAGAAAGTCGCGTTTTTTTCAGAAAATTTCCACTTTTCGTTTAATATTCATTTGCAGTTTTTTTTTAAATTTTAAACTTTTTGTCCAATTTTCAATAAGAGTGAAGTATATAATTAATTTGATTGAATAAAATCAATCGATTGAAGAATTCATTATTATTTTTAATAATATTCAATTGGAATAATGCTATAAACTTGTGTTTTTTCTGAAATGTTCAACTTTTTACCACTTTTCACTTAGTGAGGTAATGATTAATGCAAGTACACAAACATCCATATCATAAATTACGCAATTTGTAATTCAAGGTGACAAATAGAATAATAATGCGTATATTTATTAAATAATAACTTATTTTAACAAGATGAATTCCTAACAAAATACATACGTTTTTAATTAAATAGTTGAATTTTCAACCAAGATGATTAATTTTCTACCACAAAATACGAATTTTCAAGAAAATACATAAATTTGTAACCAAATAGTTGAACAATGAATGTGATGTTAGTGCAAATTTTATTGGAATAATTTTTAGTTTATTTTTGTTTCATTTCAAAATTTATTAATTAAATAATTGCATTTTTATACTAAAAAGATCAATTTTAACCAAAAATGTAATGGTTAAATTTCCATGTACGATAATTATTTTTGAATGAAACAAAAAACGAATTTTCTACAATACAATTGAATTTTCATTTGAAAAAATTACTTTTTAATTTAAAAATACGATCTTCCAAGTAAAATTATGAATCTTAAAGAAAAAAAAATAAACTTTTAAGAAAGTAGTTCAACTTTCAACCAAGGAGTTGAATTTTCAACGAAACATGTAATAGTTGATACTTCATAAAACAAGTTTTAATTTAAAATGAACAACGAATGGATTTTACAAACCAAAAACGAATTCTCAAAAAAATACCAAATTTGTTAATTTTCAAGCCAAAATGGTGAATTTTTTACAAAACAGTTGAATTATCAACAAGAAAGTAAACCTTTATCCAATCAGTTGAGTTTTCAACAAAATAGTTAAATTTTCAGTTAAAAAAAATGAATTTTTCACTCAAAAAATTTATTTTCTATCAAAAAAGACGAATTTTCAACAAAATTCATTTTGTAACCAAATAGTTGAATTTTCAACCATAAAGATTTATTTTCTATTGAAAAGACGAATTTTCCAAAAAATCCCATAAAATTGTTCAACTAAATAATTTCATTTCTATACTAAAAATATCCATTTTAACCAAAAATGTAATGGTTAAATTTCCATTTAAGAGAATTATTTTTGAATGAAACAAAAAATGAATTTTCTACAATACAATTGAATTTTCATTCAAAAAAATTACTTCTTATTTTAAAA
>CAKNYM010053347.1:485369-516084 GCA_932195095.1 Andricus curvator | reverse complement strand
CAAAATGATGAATTTTCGACAAAACAGGTGAATTATCAACAAAAAAGGAAACTTTTAACCAACGAGTTGAGTTTTCAACAAAATAGTTAAATTTTCAGTTAAAAAAAAATGAATTTTTCACTCAAAAAATTGATTTTCTATCAAAAAAGACGAATTTTCAACAAAATACATTTTGTAACCAAATAGTTGAATTTTCAACCATAAAGATTTATTTTCTTTCGAAAAGACGAATTTTCCAAATTGCATTTCTATACTAAAAAGATCAATTTTAACCAAAAATGTAATGGTTAAATTTGCATTTAAGAGAATTATTTTTGAATGAAACAAAAAATGAATTTTCTGCAATACAATTGAATTTTCATTCAAAAAAATTACTTCTTATTTTAAAAATACGATCTTTCAACTAAAATTATGAATCTTAAAGAAAAAAAAAACTTTTAGGAAAGTAGTTCAACTTTCAACCAAGGAGTTGAATTTTCAACCTAAAAAGATTAATTTTAAATGAAACATGTAATAGTTGATACTTCATAAAACAAGTTTCAATTTAAAATAAACAACAGTTGGATTTTACAAACCAGAAACACATTTTCAAAAAAATACGAAATTTTTTAATTTTTAAGCCAAAATGATGAATTTTCGACAAAACAGGTGAATTATCAACAAAAAAGTAAACTTTTAACCAATGAGTTGAGTTTTCAACAAAATAGTTAAATTTTCAGTTAAAAAAAATGAATTTTTCACTCAAAAATTGATTTTCTATCAAAAAAGACGAATTTTCAACAAAATACATTTTGTAACCAAATAGTTGAATTTTCAACCATAAAGATTTATTTTCTTTCGAAAAGACGAATTTTCCAAATTGCATTTCTATACTAAAAAGATCAATTTTAACCAAAAATGTAATGGTTAAATTTTCATTTAAGAGAATTATTTTTGAATGAAACAAAAAACCAATTTTCTACAATACAATTGAATTTTCATTCAAAAAAATTACTTTTTAATTTGAAAATAGATCTTTCAATTGAAATTATGAATCTTAAAGAAAAAAAAATAAACTTTTGAAAAAGTAGTTCAACTTTCAACCAAGGAGTTGAATTTTCAACCTAAAAAGATGAATTTTCAACGAACCATTTAATAGTTGATAATTCATAAAACAAGTAAGTTTTAATTTAAAATAAATAGCAGTTGGATTTTACAAACCAAAAATGAATTTTAAAAAAAATACCACATTTTTTAATTTTCAAGCCAAAATGGTGAATTTTCTGCAAAACAGTTGAATGATCAACAAAAAAGTAAAATTTTCAGTTAGAAAAATAAATTTGTAACCAAAAAAATTGATGAAATTAAATTTATTCAGAGAAAAAGATCTTCTCCTTTCTATCAAAAAAGACGAATTTTCAACAAAATACATAAATTTTTAACCAAATAGTTGAATTTTCTATTGAATTGTTGAATTTTGAAGCCAAAAATACGATTTTTCTATGAAACAATTCAATTTTTAACAAAAAAGTTAATTTTCGATCGGAACAGATTAATTGTTAACCAGATACTTGCATTTTTAAACAAAAAACATTAAATTTTTACAGAAAGAGATGAATTTTCAAACCAAAAAGATGAATGTTCAACAAAATAAATGAATTTTCAAGCAAAACATATTTAGAAGTCAAGGAAGAAAAAATTGCAATTGAATTGTTGAATTTTTAAGCCAAAAAGGCAAATTCTCAACAAAACAGTTGAATTTACAATCAAGAAGTGTGACTTTTGAACAAAATTGTTAAATTTTCGACAAAATAATTCACTTTCATACCAAAAAAAGGGTATAAGAATTCATAACCAAAAATTTAATAGTAGACTTTTCTACTGAAAACAATGAACTTTCAAGCAAAAATAATTAAGAAGAATAACACTTTAAATATCATGTGATATTGAACTGTAAGTTTATTATATATATAATATGTACCTATATATGTGTAATTAAAAATATACATAATTTAAATATATTCTGAAATATTGTCTCATATTCCCAAATATTCCCTGATATTCCTACATATTCCCTGATTTTCCCTCACATTCCTACATATTCCCTCCTATTCCTACATATTCCCTCATATTCCTACATATTCTCTTATATTCCCACATATTCTAATATTCTTCTTATTCTTTGTACTCCCAAATATTCCGACATATTCTATATATTCCCGAATATTCTTTAGGGAATATATTCAAAGATTTTTTTGATTAGAGGCATAACTTGGTACAACAAAGAAACTAAAGAAACCCATTTTTTGGATGATTTTTTTTCGGTATATGTACAAAATTACGCAAACACAAGCGATATTATCATTGTCAATACTCAAGTGAGGGTGCTTAGTGTTTCCGCACCGCTAACGCACTCGCACGATCCTGCGATTATATTTGAATAAAAGGTAAATCGAACGCAGTTGAACGTGTTTCCCTCGTCATTCACATTTTCCGTAAATAGATGATGTAAAGGATATCCCGCAATCCAAAACCAGACTTAACTGATCCAATGATACATTGTGTGCCTATTATTGAAGTGCAACATCCAATATCCAATATAATTTTTCATTTAATTTGCGTGGTATTTTTTTAAACAAATTGAGATGTTTTTAGTTTTACTGAGTGAAATAAAAATCCATTCGGATGATTTTTGTGTTCTGAATAAGGTAAATGAGTTTCTTTGGTTTCTTTTCATTGAACCAAAAATGTTTTCACTTCAATTGAATAAATATTGTTTAGAGACAAAAGTCTTTTTTTTATGGGAAATACGTGTTAAACTTAATGGGGCTTGCGCCACCGCTAAATATTTAAAAGAAAATGGATTTATTTTTGTGTCACAGCGAAACATTACCTTTAGGCATGGAGAGAATGAAGAAATTCGCTCGTTGCAGTGTAGCATTCACACTACCACAAGTAATTTTTGTATCAGGTACATTCTACCCTCAAATGAGTGTTTAATCAACACCTTGTTTTTTCTGTGTTTGAAAGACAGAAATATTTCTTTGCAATAAATGTGAAAAATATATTGAAGTGCAACATCCAATATCCAATATAATTTTTCATTTAATTTTTGTGGTATTTTTTCAAAACAAATTTACTTGTTTTTAGTTTTACTGGGAGAAATAAAAATCCATTCGGATGATTTTTGTGTTCTGAATAAGGTAAATGAGTTTCTTTGGTTTCTTTTCATTGAACCAAAAATGTTTTCACTTCAGTTAAATAAATATTGTTTAGAGACAAAAGATTGATATCTTGACCTTAAGAAATCATTTACTTGTTGATATTTGTTTAATTCAGAAAAATATTTTTTCACAGTTAATACGAAAATTATTCAGTCAAAGAAATGATTCCATTTATGAAATTTAAATATTTTGTTTAAGTTGAGGATTTAAGTTTGTATGTTCCAAATTTGACTTCTTTGGTTGAGTTCAACTGTTTTAGATTTTAAATAAAAATGTTTTTTAGTTGAAGTATTAACTATTACATTTTTCGTTGAAAATTCATCTTTCTAGGTTAAAAATTCGTTTTTATTTGTTAAAAATTAACTTTTTTAACTGATAGTTCAACTATTTGGTAGAAAATTCAATTGTTTCGGTTAAAAGTTAACTTTTATGTTAAAAATTCATATTTTCGGGTAGAAAATTCAACTGTTCTGTAGAAACTTTGTATTTTTGGCTTGGAAATTCAATAATTCGGTAGAAAGTTCAACTTTTTTGTATGAAACTTGTTTTTTTAATCGAAAATTAATTTTGTAAATGAAAATTTACCTATTTCATTTCTCGTTCAAAATTAGGAATGACTAATCCAATATTTTTCATAAGCTTGGCTAGTCGTCCCGAATTTTCGGAATGACTAGTCCTTTTTCAACTACCTCAATGCGTCAATTTTTCAGGACGACTAGAGACAGTCATAAAATTAATATTCTTTGTTGAAAACTTAACTATTTGGTTAAAAATTTATTTACTTTGTTGAAAATTCGTCTCTTTGGTAGAAAAACAATCTTCTTGGTTGACAATTCAACTATTAAATTTTTCATTGAGAATTCATCTATTTTCAAAATAAATTTTCGTAAATAAAAATTTTATTCATACATTTTTTACTGGAAATTGATAATTTTTAGTTGAAAAATCAAATATTAAATTTCTCACAGAGAATTCATCCTCTTTTGTTGGAAATTAAACTGTTTAGTTCAAGTTCAAAGATTTAGTAAACATTCATTTTATTGGTTGAAAATTTAACTATTTTGATGAAAATCCTTCTTCTTAATGAAAATTTACCTATTTTATTATTGGTTGAAAATGGATCGTTTTTAGTTGAAAATTCAATTATTTTGTTGAAACTTAATTTCTTTTGGTTAAAAATCAATTTTTTTAACTGAAATGTTATTAATGCATTTTCGGTTGAAAATTAAACATTTCTAGTTAAAAATTCAACTATTTGGTTGAAAATTAACTTCCTTGTTGAAAATTTCACTGTTTTGTAGCCAATTTGTATTTTTGGATTCAAAGTTCATCTGTTTCCTTAAAAATATTTCTTTTAGGGTTGAGAATATTTTAATATTTTGGTAGAAAATTCATGTATTTAGTTGAAAATTAACATTTTAGCTGAAGATAAATATTTTTGGGTTAGAAATTTAACTGTTTGGTAGAGAATTCGCCTTTTTGGTTGAATCCAACTGTTTTTCATTTAAAATATAAATATTTTTTGGTTGAAATATCAACTATTACATTTTTCTTCGAGAATTCATATTTTTGGTTGAATTCGACTGTTTTTGATTTGAAATTACATTATTTTTTTGGTTAAGATATAAACTATTATATTTTTCGTTCAAAAATTCAACTGTCTTCTAAAAAAATAGTCTTTTTGGTTCAAAAATTCAACTATTTGTTTAAAAGCGTAACTATGTTTGGTTCTAGTTATATCCTTTTTTTTATATTCGACCATTTGGTTGAAAATTCATTTTTGCTCGAAAGTTCAACTATTTGGCTGTAAATGCAACTGCTTGGTTGATAATTAATTATTTATTTGTTAAAAATTTATCTATTTGGTTGAAAATTCATCTTTCTAGATTAAGAATTCAACTATGTGGTTACAATTCAACTGATTTGCTGAAAATTCTTCTTATTGGTTGAATTCAACTGTTTTTATATCAAATTAAAAATCCTTTTTATCTACTTTCTTCATTTAATATTACAATTGTTTTTTCGTTGAAATATCAACCACTTTATAGAAAATTTAATTATTTTCTTAAAACTTCGAAAATGTTGTTAAAAGGTCATATGTTTGGTGGAAAATTTAACTGAATAATTGAAACTTTGTCTTTTTGAATATTGAATTTGTCCTTTTGGATTAAGAATTCAACTGTCTATCAAAACATTCATGCTTTTGTCTTGAAAATTCTACTATTTGGTTAAAAATTCATCTAGTTTGTTGAAAATGAAATTCGTTTGCTGAAAAATCTTGTTAAAAAGGAATCTTTTTTGGTTGAAAAATTAACTTTTTTGTTACAAAATCGTCTTTCTAAATAGGAAATTCGTTCTTTCAGATTAAATACTCATCTTTTTTGGTAGAAAAGTTCCTATTTGAAAATTGATCTTTCCAGGTTGAAAATTCAATTGCCTTCTAAAAAATGCATTTTTTGTTGGAAGATTTGGTTGCAAATTTTTTTGTCTTGCCTGAAAAATCCTCCATAGTTGCAAATTTGTCTTTTTGGTTCTAAAATTTATCTCTTTGATTGAAAGTTGAACTATTTCGTTGAAAAGTAAATTTTTTATCAAAATTCAACTGTTTTGTAGAAAAGGCGCCTTCTTGGCTTGAAAATTCCACAAGTTGGTTGGAATTTTTTTCTTTTTTTACTACAAAAATTTTTCTTGTTACAAGGTTGTAAATGCAATCGATTTAAAATAACCTTTTGTGTTTTTTGAAAATTCTACTATTTGTTTACAAAAATATCGTTCTTGGTTGAAAATTCATATAATTAATTTTAATGAAAAAAATTCATCCCCCTATTATTCCCCTATATATTCTTCAAAAATGACCCTATTTTCCATTTTGGTTGTGAAATCTGTTAAAAAACATTATATTTCTATGTTTATTTTTTTATTTTAGGCGTTTATGAAACGAAACCGACAAAAGAATTCGACTTAAAAAGGGGTGAGGGTGTTCGTGTTTGTGACATCACCCTGATTGGTTCAAAATAGCGTGACGTACTTTTTGAACCTCCCCAACGAAAATTTCTTTGATTGAAGTGAATTTTCTTTGATTCCAAATTTTGTTGTCAATGTACATTGTATCTCGTGCCTGATATACATATATGTAAGAAATTGAAGATGTGGAGGTGCAATTTGTGCCACTGACTGGCCAGTTCATTTCTAGGACAGCCAGTTTTTCAGGCATTTTCGCGATACTCGACTCGGCCGGCCTAGCCTAACCTATCAGCGCCTAACCTTCTTTCTTGCACTCGATGAAATTGCAATTGGAATGATCGATCGGCGGACGTTATTTTGCTGTTAAGTATAAGTATACTTGTACTCCTGCAAGGCTTCTACATGCGCTCTCCAACTTTTTGTTTGCGTAACCCAAAGTCCCTACAGCGTCGAGTACGAAAAAACCAAAGACCGACCGACAGTCGGCTTTCGCAATCATCCGCCTATTGCAGCGAGAGAAAAGATTTATTAGGCGCATTTGAATGTCTGTCTACCTAATCCTCGATTTGCGCCTTGCTTTACTCCCTCGTTAACCTACAATTACCATTTATTCCTGGAAAAGAACTAATTTCTTCAAAATTCGTCTCTTTTTCTCAAAAATTCAACTATTTGGTTGTAAACGCATCTGTTTGGTTGATGATTCATTTTGTTGTTGTTGAAAATTCAACTATTTTGTTTAAAATTTAATTATTTTGTCAAATTTCAATTATTTGGTTGAAAATTCAACTATTTTGTTAAGAAGTCATGCTTTTTTCGAAAATTCAACTTCTTCATTGAAAATTCAACTAGCTGGTTATGATTTCAACCACTTGATTGAAAATTCATATTTCAGGTGAAAAATCCAACTATGTGATTAAAAATTCCAGTATTTTGTTGAAAATTTAAATATTTTTTCAAAGATTTAATTATGTTGTTGAAACTTTAACTATTCTGATAAAAAGTAGTTCCTCGTAATAGCTGATATTGCAATCTAAAAAGATCTTATTTTGAAATCAAAAACAGTTAAATTCATTTTAAAAAATTCAACTAAATAGTTCAATCCTCAATCAAAAAGATGAATTTTTAACCAAGATGATTAATTTCTTGCTCAAAAAAAATTCAACGAAACGGTTCAACGGTTACATTTTCAACCGAAGATATGAATTTTGAACTAAAATTATGAATCTTCAACCAAACAAGTAAAGTTTTAACAAAGTAGAACAACTTTTGACCGAGTTGTTGATTTTTTAACCAAAAAGATGAATTCTCAACGAAAAATATCATATATGATAATTAAACTAAAAAAATATACGAACAAAATAGTTGAATTTTCAGTAAAAAAATATTCTAATTTTAGACCAAAAATGTGCAATTTTAATAAAAAGAGATGAAATTTCTACCAAAAGAGATGAATTTTCAAACCAAAAAGACGTATTCAAAAAAAAGTGTTGAATTTGCAACCAAAAAAGATTTTTCAGTCCAGAATACATAAAAATCTTAGGAAAATTATAATTTGAAAGAAAAAAATAATTTTTAATACAAAATAAAAATTTCGAATAACTTTATTTTTTAATTCTCTTTGCTTATGTACTTTATGGTTATATAAATATAATTTTTCAAGGTAGCTCAAAAAAATTCGAAAAGATTTTCGAACATTTCAGATATGTCGAAAAAGTATCAAGAAAATTTATAAGACATTTTTCTCATTTTTACACAATTAAAAAAAGATAGAAAAAATTTCAGTAGTTTAAAAGTTATTGAACAAATTTTTTTAGAATATTCCAAATTCCTTTCTGATAATTTTCGAAAATCTTTTGACATTTTTAAAAATCTTTTTAAATTTTCTCTTAAATTAAGTGGTGTAAGATTAAAAGTCATAAAAAATTTTTCGAGGAATCGTAAGAAAGTTTGTTTATTCTCTTGAAACCTTTCAACATTTATAAAAAGGTTCTAAATATATTTTCAAATATTTTCTTTATATTAATTTTTCAAACAAAAATTTAATGATCTTAAAACCTTCAAAATCCTTAAAAAGCTTCCAAATTTTATTGTAACATCTTTAAAAACCTACATTTTATTTAGGAAAATTTAGAAATAATTTTTCATCAAGGGGGTGTTATCAATAGAATCCTTTTGTCATTTTCAAAACATTTAGTCTCTTTTTCTCGAAAATTCAACTATTTGGTTGTAAACGCAAATGTTTGGTTGATGATTAACTTTGCTGTTTTCAAAAATTCAACTATTTTGTTGAGAATTTAATTATTCTGTCAAATTTTAATTATTTTGTTGAAAATTCAACTATTTTGTTAAAAAGTCATCTTTTTGTTCGAAAATGAAACTCCTTTGTAGAAAATTCAACTAGCTGGTTATTATTTGAACTACTTGATTAAAAATTCATATTTCAGGTGAAAATCCAACTATGTGATTAAAAGTTCGACTATTTTGTTGAAAATTTAATTATTTCTTTAAAGATTCAATTATGTAGTCGAAACTTCAACTATTCTGTGAAAAAGTCATCTTCCTTATTTGGAAATTTAACTGATTTGCTGAAGATTCTTCTTTTTGGATTCAAAATTCATCTTTTTTCCTAGAAAAGTTATTTTTTGAAAATTAATCTTTCTTGATTAAGAATTCAGCTTCCTTCTAAAATATTCGTTAAAAATTCTTATTTTTGTCTTAAAAATTTAACTATTTGGTAGAAAATGTAACTAACTTGTTGAAAATTCCAGTATCTGTTTGAAAATTCATTTTTTAGGTGAAAAATCCAACTACGTGGATAAAAATTCAACTATTTTTATTGTTGAGAATTTGATTATTTTTTAAAAGATGTAATTCTTTTGTTGAAAATTCAACAATTCTGTAAAGATTCAACTTTCTTATTTTAAAATTGAACTGCTTTGCTGAAAAATATTATTTTTGAATTCAAAATTTAGCTTTTTTCCCAAAAAAGTTCTCTTTTGATAATTAATCTTTCTTGGTTAATATTTCGTTTTTTTGTCTTGAAAATTCAACCATTTGTTTGAAAATTCAACTATTTTGTTGAAAAGTCATAATTTATTTTCGAAAATTCAACTTTTTTGTGGAAAATTGAACTAACTTGTTGAAAATTCCAGTATCTGTTTGAAAATTCTATATATAAAAAACTATTTTTGTTGTTGAAATTTTTGATTCTTTTTTGAAAGATTTAATTATTTTGTTGAAAATTCAACTATTCTGTAAAAAGTCATCTTTCTTATTTTAAAATTGAACTGCTTTGCTGAAAAATATTATTTTTAAATTCAAAATTTAGCTTTTTTCCCAGAAAAAATCTTTTTTGAAATCTTTCTTGGTTAAAATGTCGCCTTTTTGTCTTGAAAATTCAACTATTTGTTTGAAATTTCAACTATTTTGTTGAAACATCATCATTTATGTACGAAAATTCAACTTTTTTGTTGAAAATTCTACTTTTTATGGATGAAGTTTAATATTTTTTGTTTAAAAATTACGCCGTTTGTTTGAAGATTTGTCTTTATAGACAGAAAATTCAACTATATAATTGAAAATTGAACTATGTTGTTCAAAATTCGTCCTTTTTGCTTGAAAGTTCACATATTTGGTTCTTAACGCAACTGTTTGGTTGATAATTAATTTCGTTCTTGTTGAAAATTCAACTATTTGGTTAAAATTCAATTATTTTGTTAGAAATTTGATTATTTTGTTGAAAATTCAACTATTTTGTTAAAAAGTTATCTGCTTGTTCGAAAAGTAAACCGTTTTCTTGAACATTTGTCCTTTTTGCTGATAAGTTCAATTATTTTGTTGTAAACACAAATGATTGTTTAATAATTTCTTTGTTGATATTGAAAATTCAACTATTTGGTTAAAAATTCATTTTGTAGTTTGAAATTCCCACTATGTGGATAAAGATTCAAATATTTTGTGGAAAATTTAATTATTTTATTAGAGATTTAATTATTTTGTTGATAATTCAACTGTTTTGTTAAAAAATCATCTTTTTGTTCGAAAATTTAACTGCTTTGTATACAATTCGTCCTTTTGGATGAAAAATACAACATTTTCCATAAAAAAGTTGTTAGCTGAAAATTAATCTTTATTGGTTAAAAATTTAACTGTCTTTTAAATAATACGTATTTTTGTCTTGAAAATTCAACTATGTGGTTGTAAACGCAACCGTTTGTTTGATGATTAATTTTGTTGTTGTTGAAAATTCATCTATTTTGTTAAAAATTTAAATATTCTGTTGAAGATTAAATTTTTTTGTTGAAAATTCAACTATTTGGTTATGAAGTCAACTTTTTTGTTTGACAATTCAACTGCTTTGCTTGAAATTCGTCTTTTTGGATTTAAAATTCTTTTTTTTCCGTAGAAAAGTTCTTGGTTGAAAATTAATCCTTCTTGGTTAAAAATATCAACTGTCTTAAAAACAATTCGTTGAAAATTCGTGTTTTTTCTTGAAAATTTAACTATTTGTTTGAAAATGCAACTTTTTTTGGTTGATAACTAATTTTATTTTTGTTGAAAATTAAGCTATTTTGTTGAAAATTCAACTATTTTGTTGAAGATGTAATTATTTTGTTGAAAAGTCAACTATTTGGTCGACGGAGAGTCGGCTTATGCAATCATCCGCCTATTGCGGCGAGAGCAAAGATTTATTAGGCATATTTGAATGTCTAGCTAATCCTCGATTTGCGCCTTGCTACTCCCTC
Source organism: Andricus curvator (assembly GCA_932195095.1). Lineage (NCBI taxonomy): Eukaryota > Metazoa > Arthropoda > Insecta > Hymenoptera > Cynipidae > Andricus > Andricus curvator. The sequence continues at coordinate 505,172 of CAKNYM010053347.1, read as the reverse complement.
GTTAACCTATCAAATACGATGTATTCCTGGAAAAATTCAGAAACCGACGACAGCCAAAGCCAAATTATTATAATCGACATCAGATTCTAATTGAATTTTCCAGGTCCATTCAAGTCACATTTAAAAAAAAAACGAGATATTTGCATTGAATGAGAAATTGCAACGAGAGGCAAATTAATTGGGCTTACGAAATCAAGTTGGTTTAATTAAACGACCCACAGACTCTAATAAGAAATTCATGGATTTGAATAAGTTTATAGAGCCCTCGATTGTCAACTCATTTTTTTTTTGTACTATTTTAATTCAGGGTAGGTTATAGTGCCCAAATAAAACCCGATTTTTTTATTTTCTAAGATATTCAAGCGGAAAACAATATAAAAAAAAGTTTTATTTCTCTAAAACGGATACACCGCTTTTGATAACAAAAATATATTAGCTTCCGGTCAAAAATACGGGCATATTAAAATGCTCATACAATATCAGCTGGTGTGAAAAGACAAAAGAATCATAATCCCTCGTGCTTCTGCCGTTACAATTTCCAAATCTAAACCATTTTTTAAATAATTTTTGATAATTAAACTCGTTTCATTCATAAAATTTCATAACAAATATTAATTTACATTTTTTATGTTTATTTATTATATCCCTGGACAAGTGTCTAAGAATGGCCCTCTTCGACGAAGAAGGTGTGAAATGTGGATCTCGGGACAGTGAGGGTACGTGGGTTAGCGTTCGCAGATGATAAGGTAGTTATGGCAGAGACAATCGAAGACTTTCTAGGAATGTTGAGCAAACTGAATACAAGCATGAAGAACACGGGCCTCAAAATTAACATAAATAAAACAAAAATTATGGTGTTTGAAGGAATGGGTGAGAAAACAATATGCAACATTGTTCTAAACGATGAGAGAATAGATTAAGTTGATAAGTACGTATATCTGGGTAGCCTATTCACAAATGACGGAAAGATATATGGAAAATTATATATGCCTATCAACAAGGGTAAGAAAGTTATCGGTAGAGCGAGACCCATTATCAGAAATAAAAATATATCAAGTAAAGCTAAAAGGGCAATACATAACTCTATATTTATACACTGTGCTGTGCGGTAGCGAGACCTGGACCTACCAAGAAAAGTTTAAGAGCAAAATTAAAGCGATTAACATGAAATTCCTGGGAAGGATATGCGGTAAAACACTAATGGACAAAGCAAGTAATAACATAATCCTCAAAGAATGTGGTGTAGAGGAGACACTAGTTGACATATGTGAAAGAAATTCGTTGAGATGGTTTGTTTATGTTGAGAGAATGAAAGATGAACGACTAACGAAACAAGTGTATCAGGCTAAAGTAAATGGCAGTGTGCCCAGAGACAGACCGCGGAAAGAATGGACCAACACAGGAAAGTGTGGCGACAAATAGTTTATAAGAAATGCATGAAAAATAGTGTCAGTGAAGTGAGTGACGCCTGAAAAAAAAGACCTTGGAAACTAATGGGCCCCAGTGGGGAACTTTACATGATGACTTTGTGAGGCTCTTCACTTGGGGTGAACACTAGTGAGATTGATCAGCAACCTGGGTCAGGGCAGTTTTGCAGAACGAACGTGTTGTTTAAATAAACAACACGAGAATTCTAGATCAATCTAAAAAAATCTATACCCCTCCCCCATATTACCACCTTCCTTACCGAGTAAGTCACGCTTACCCCGAAAGGGGGCTTAATGGTATAACAATAGCGATCAAGATATTCCGAGCGAAACAATTCTGTACTCAGAAACAAAAAATTCTTGGACTTAAAAAAGTGTTTTCTTGGATATACATGAAAATTTAGTTGAATCAAGCAATTTTGGTTTATTCAAAAAAATATTTGATTGACCCATTGAATTTCTAGGTTCTAGGTCTACATGATAACCGAACTCATAATCTGCATTAATTCGATTAATCCAGTGTAATATGCAGTAATCCACTTATAATATGGAGTAATTCAGCGCAATCCACTTGTCATTCAGTTTAATTTACCTATAATCGCCAACGAAATTGTGATCTAGGTAATTCCAAATAATTCAGGTAATGAGGTAATTAACTTGTGATCCAGAGTAATCAAGGTAATTCGGAGCAATTTAAATAGGTAACACAAATAGTTTTTAACTATTTTGTTGAAAACTTGTTTTTTTTTTTTTTTTTTTTTGAAAATAATTATATTGATTGAAAATTTGACTATTCAATTTCTGATTCCAAATCAATCATGTCTAGTTTGGAAATTCATGTATTTTGTTGGAAATTCGTCTTTATCAGTAGAAAATTAATCTTCTTCATTAAAAATTCCTCATTTTTCTTGAAAATTCATTATTTTGGTAGAACATTCATGATTTAGGTAGAGAATTCAAAAACTTGGTGAAATTCATTTTTTTGGTGGAAAATTGAACTATATTGTTGAAAATTCGTATTTTTTAGTTGAAAATCAATTTTTTAACTGAAAATTAAAATATCTCATTTTTGATTGTAAATTTAACTTTTTTATTTGAAAATTCAATTACATCTCTGATTGAAAATTGTTGTATTTTGTCAAAAATTCGCCTTTTTTGGTAGAAAATTAATATTTTTGGTTCAAAGTTTACTTAGTTGAACTGATTTCTTGAAAATTTATATTTTGCTATTAAAAATGCATCATCTTAGTTGAAAATTCATCTTTTTGGTTGCAAATTTAACTATTTTATTGAAAATTTATGTATTTTGTTAAAAATTTATCTCTTTGATTGAAAATTTAACTATTTCATTGAAAACTTGTTTTTCTTTGGGTCAAAAATTAATTTAAAAAATTAAAAATGTAACTATTCCATTTTTTATCAAAAATATATATTTTTTTAATGGTGAATTCAACCGTTGAAATCCGTTGAAACTTTATTATTTTGTTGAAAATTTGTTGTATTTTTTTGGTAGGAAATGAATATTCTTAGGCGAAAGTTCGACTACATAGTTGCGTATTACTTTGTTAAAAATTAATTTTGTGGTTGAAAATGCATCATTTTATTTAAAAATTATTCATCTCTTCTTAATTTATCTTTTGAGTTAAAAATTCAACTATTTCATTGAAAATTTAACAATTTTTTTTTTCATTTTCAATGTTCAATTTTGAAAAATCGTCTTTTTTTTGCTTGAAAATTTATTTTTAACTCTTATGTATAATAATAATATATATAATATATAACTCTTCCATTTCTGGATAGAAATTTAACGATTTTGTTAAAAAAATCGTATTTTTTAACAAAATAGTAGAATTTTTAACCGAAAGAGATGAATTCTGAATCAAAAATACAATAATAGACTTTTCAATGAAAAGGAATTAATTAACTTTCAACCAAAAATACAAATTTTCAACAAAATAGTTGAATTATCAACGAAAAAGGATGAATTTTGAACAAAATGGTTAAATTTTAACTAAATAATTGAATTTTCAACCGAATGGTCGAATTTATAACCAAAAGAGACGTATTATCACCCAAAAATGTAATAGTAGACTTTTTGATTGAAAAGAATTAACTTTCAACCGCAAAAGACGAATTTTCAATAAAACAGTTGAATTTTAAAAGATGGCTTTCTCACAAAATTGACCAATTTTTTTAGCGAAAAAATTCAATTTTCAACAAATAGTGAAATTTTGAATCAAAAAAGGTGAATTTTGAACCGATTATAAAATAGTAGACTTTTCAACTGAAAAGAATTATTTAACTCTCAACCAAAAAAGACGAATTTTTAACCAAAAAGGATGAATTTTTGAAAATTTTTTTGAATTTTCAACAAAGAATTTATATTTGAACGAAATATTAGAATTTTTAACCAAAATAGATGAATTTTGAATCAGAGATATATAATGGTAGAGTTCTCAATAAAAAAGAATTAACTTTCAACCAAAAAATACGAATTTTAAAGAAAACAGTTGAATTTGAAACCGAAAATGATGATTTTTTAACAATATTGATGAATTTCCAACAAAATAATTCAATTTTCAAGCAAATAGCAGAATTTTCAACCAAAATAGACGAATTGTGACCCAAAAATATAATAGTAGACTATTCAATTGGGTTCTATTAATTCGATTCGCATTGAAACGAATAAAAAAGAAGAGGGAAAAGTTTCTTGAAACAAGAGAAAAAAAAAAGAAATCTTCAATAACAGGGAAAAAAGGGGAACTGGGGAAAAAGTGTGAAATCTGAGAATAGTTTTTTTCAGAAGAAATTTACATTTCTAGCTGTCATAAGCAAAAGTCATTATGACGAAATATCTTTTAACTGTTATTTTAATAGTTTTTTCGTTGAATCACGTTTCTAGTTGCGTTTAACACGCTTTTTTACGGTTTTTCACGCAGTCACTTTCATTACGTAAATCAGTAAACGAAATGCACTTCTGAATCCTTGCCATGGGAAGCCACTCGCGATTCTGTCCGGACCTTGTCCCCGTTGCCTATCCAACCTATTCGTATCCGGGAGGATCTTCGTTTTCAGAAAATTCATTTTAATTTTAAACATTGTCAGTCACAGCTCGTGCTAAAACTTGTGAATTCAAGTAATTTTCATTGAGATTTTCCAACTGTGATGGAGAGACAATGAAATTTATTAGGAAGATGGTATAAAGTGATTGTGCAAGTTAACAATTATTTTATTATGCCATTAAGCGATATCCCCTTCGGGGTAAGCGTGACTCACTCGGTGAGGAAGGAACTAATGTGGGAAGGGGTATAGATTTTTAGATTGATCTGGAATTCCCGTGTTACTCATTTAAATAATACCTTCGTTCTGCAACACTGCTCCGACCCACGATGCTGATCAATCTCTCTGTAGCAATCACCCCAAGTGAAGAGTCTCACAAAGTCATCATGTGAAGCTTCCCACTCGGGCCCATTATTATCCAAGGTCTTTTGTTTCAGGTGTCATTCACTCCACTGACACTCTTTTTATGAACTATTCGTCGCCACACTTTTGTGACCTGGCATACCTCTCCAGCTTCCTTCACGCCAATGCATTTTTTCTCAATTGGGTTTTCTATCTAATCGCGTTCTATATCGCAGCTGTGGTGCCCTAGAACTTCACCTCCTAATAATTCCTTAGAAGAGTCTCTCAAAGCGTCTAGTATCCCGTCTGCGTCATATAGCATTTCACCCTTGCTATTTTTCATGCTGACTAACTCTGTACTTTTACCTCCCTGCATATTGCTTAACGTCCACTGATAAAACAGTTTCTTGCTTCCTTTACAATCGTTTTGCATGTTCTTTTCTTCTGTTTTGATTTTGTCTTTACTTTCCTTCACCAGTAGTTTTACTTTCTTTTTTTTTTGTCTGTAGTCATTTTCAAGCCTATTTCTCTTCTCATCGCTAAGACCTGTGATGTTCAATTTTTTGTGATACGCTTCTTTCTTTTCTTGGGCGGTTGCTTGGATTTCATCATTTCATCACGCATCACCAGACATTCTTCCTTTAACCGCAGTACCACATACTTCAGTCGCACTCCTAATAATGATATCCTGGATCATAGCCGATGCGCCTCCTATATCTTTATTATTTATTAGCGCCTTCCAAAAATAATTTTTTTCGAATCAACTTCTAAAATAATGCACGTTTTATTTTAAAATATTTTAAAACAAACACGCACGCTATATACACGATTACTTTTTCCCTTACTCCATTTTTAAATTACAGTCTTAACAGTCCAAAAATTCTCTCAAAGTAGGCGAAATAGGGTGATTTGTCACGAAAATAGGGGAATAACAGAGAAATAAATTATTTTAAATAAAATTTATGTGTAGTTCTTATGTACCAAGAAGCAAAAACTTTTCTACCAAAAAAGATAAACTTTCAACCCAAAAGGATGAATTTTCTATCCAAAAAGACAATTTTTTAACAAAACAGTTGATTTTTCGACAAAAATAAATGCCTTTTTAAAAAAGCAGTTGAATTTACAACAAACCAATTAAATTTTCAAGAAAATAGTCCAATTTTTAACAAAATAATTGACCTATTAACCTACAAAGATGAATTTTCAACCAAATTGTCATATTTGCAAACAAAAAAGATTAAACTCCAACCAAATACTCTCAAATCAGGTTTTGCACATTAAACTGTTTTGTAGAAAATTCGTCTTTTTGACTCGAAAATTTATGAACTTGGATGAAATTTTTTTTTCCACTGAAAAATCTTTCTTGTTTAAAAATTCCCCTCGTTTGTTAAAAATTATTTTTTTTTGGTTTAAAATACAACTGCTTGGTTGAAAATTAATCTATTTTTGTTGACGATTTAACCACTTCGTTGAAAATTTGTTTTTTGTCTGTTTGAACATTATTTTTTTTAACTTAAAGTTTAAATATTCCATTTTTGATTGAAAGTTCATGTTTTTAGTTGAAAATTTGCATTTTTTTTAGAAAATTATTCTTCCTGGTTGAAAATTCATCTTTTCGGTTTAAAATTGATCTATTTTAGTTGCAGAAACACTTAAATACAACATTTATCACTTTGGTTGTTAAAAAATCAACTACTTGGTGAAAAATCTACCTATTTTACTCAAAATTCTTTTTTTTAATTTTAAATTAACTTTTTAAGGCCATGTGACGAGTGGGTCACGTGACCGGATTCCTACCTTACCGACACTTTTTTTATTTGTAAACTTATTTTCACACGAATAGCCACATCGAGTTGAAAATTTGGGATAATAAATAAGAAGCACTAAGAAATGCGGTTCTGGTCCTAAATTTTAATAATTATGGAAAATGCAAAAAAAAATTATTTAGAAAAAAAAACTTTTTTCATAATTATAAAAATTTAGGACCAGAGCAGCATTTCTTAGTGCTTCTTATTCATTATCCCAAATTTTTAACTCGATTTGGCTATTCGTGTGAAAATAAGTTTACAAATAAAAAAAGTGTCGGTAGGGTAGGAATCCGGTCACGTGACCCACTCGTCACATGGCCTTAAACTGAAAATGTAACTATATTCCATTTTCGGTTGAATCCATCTTTGGCTTGAAAATTTAACAATCGTGTAAAAAAAGTCATCCTTTTTGGGTTTCAAATTCAACTATTTGGTTGAAAATTAATTTTTTTTTTTTTAAATTATTTTTTCAACTAAAAATTTAACTATTATATTTTCGGTTGAAAATTTATCTTTTTTAGTTGAACATTTCACTATGTGGATCAAGATTCATTCTTTTTAGTTAGGAATTCAACTATTTCGTTAAAAATGTATTTATTATATTGAAATATCGGGTTTTTTGGTTTTTAGGTTTAGGTTTAATTTTGAAAGAATAATTTAAAATTTTGAACATTTCAATATGTGGGGCAAACAAATATTTAAGACTTTAAGGCTTTAAGACAATAATTTTAAATTTTCAGGATTTAAAAACTTTTTAGGCAAACTTAATATTGCAGGGCGTCAAGAGAATGACAAAAATATTCTCAAGATTCATGGAAAAATTTCAAATGAGTTTTTTCTTAATGAATTCCAAGAGCGAATTGAAAAAGATTACAAACATTTTTCAATTATTTCCTCAAATTTTGAAAAAGAATGTAAGAGATTTGAAAGCAAAATCTTGCCATAACAGATAATTTTAGAACAAATTTGAGTAAGTTTAAGAAATATTTAAAAGTTTTGAATCGATTCAAAAATGATAAAAACTTATAAGGTATTTTAGGAATTTTTGGAGGTTTCAAGAAAATACAAAAAATTCTTTAGGTTTCTAGGAAAAATTAAAATGATTTTTTATTTTAAAAAATTAATTTTAAGAGAAGATTTAAAAAGATTTCAAAACATTTCAAAATATTTCTAAAATTGTGAAAGAAGAATCTGAAAGATTTTGAGACTGCAAGTAATTTCAATATTTGTTTGGGGGGGGGGGGGTCGGAGGAAATGTTACGCTCTGTTACATGAGGAGGAGGGGGGTTAAAAAAGGTCGAAAATAACGTTACGTAATAATTTAAAAAATAATAATTTTCTTCATAATTATTTAATAATTTAATAATAATAAATTGCAACTGCTTGTGATTGAACTTTATTTTTTCTTGTTTGAAAATTCGACCATTTGGTTCAAAATTCATTTTTGTAGGTAGAAAATTCAACTATTTGATTAATAAAATTATCATATATCTGTTGCTTCAAATAAATATCGGAAATCTTTTAATATATATTTTTCTTCATGAAATTTAATAATTAATGAATCTGATGTAATTTATCTAGGAATTTTGTTTGTCTCATTTTACGAGAACAATTCATTCGTGTCGTTTCAAGGTCTTCAATTTTCCTTTTTGTAACTACATAACTCGAATCGTATAATATTGCTGTCGAACTTCTTTGAAAAGATCCATAAATGCAAGAGTCCTTGCCACTGCACAGCCTCTTACTTATTGCGAATCCTGCCATTATGTTTCATGTTTCAAAGTTTTTAAAAAAGACTCATTCTGAGTCAACAACAAAAAAACGAGGAGCAAAAATGCGGAAAAGCTGGGGGAAGGATAAATCTTCAAACTGGGAAAATAAATCATGAAAAACAGATCAAGGCAAAATTCAGATTGGATGATATCATGAAATGGTTGTTAGAAGTATTCGGATGAGAGGATTCGTTTAATAAATTTTTAACTAATTTACTTATTATTTTAAATAATACGCTGAAAAATAATTGGTATATAATCACTGTCTGCATATTCTATAGTACTGGTTTAAAAAAACTGATTATCTTCTAGGAAAAAAAAAATATTTAAACGAGGATAAATACATAGTCTTGAATATTGATATTTCTTTATGGATTTCGAATCGAGCTGTCAATTTCAATTAAAAACGAGTACTGAATTTCCATTTTTTTCAATATAACTTTTTGTAGAATCTTTTGTAATATTTAAATAAAAAAATTCATCACGATTTGATTTTTCCTTTAGAGCAATTAGGAATTTTTTGAAAATTCAAGACAAATAATATGTTCAAAAGATTCGATAATACTGTCAGTCAGATTGGCTAACATGGTGACGTGCTTGGGTAATTTACAAATACCATGGCTCATAGTCACCATGTTGCGGGTTCGAATCCCAATGCCGGGAAAAGTTTTCCTTGCCTCTCATGGATGTTTATTTGTCCTTCATTAAATAATTTACAATTTTCTTAGAATTTCGGAACTTTCCTGAATAATAAAATAATTTTTTTTGAAAGGCTTTAGGTCCTAAATGTATATTTTATTGTATATTTATTATTTATAAGAAAACATTATTATAGGTAACAGATTTATAATATATTATTATTTTATGTTTAAAATGCCAACAATTGATCAAATATTCGCCAGCGACTTAAAATTTAATGTTCAATGTTTATAGTAAAGGAATTAATAGAGAAATGAAAAATATTTACAAAACATCGCTCTTTGTTATTTATTTTATTTAAATTATTATTATCTGATTTATAAATTGTTATTAATAAACTTTAAATAATTTCCATAAACTATTAATTTATAGTTTTTCCTTCATTCGCTTTCAAAATCACAGCTTCTGGCGTTAGATTACATAAAATGTGCACAAAATTTATACTGGTAAGAGCATTATTTAAACTATTTTCAAACAATTAATTTTTGAAATTTGAAAAATGCTTTTTTTTAAGAATTACAGATGTATGTATGCCAAGAAAAATTCTCAAATATGGCCGCAAATACATTTTTTGAAATGCTTTGAAATAATTATATAAATATATATATAAATATATAAATAATTATTTTGAATAAATTCTTTGAAATTTCATTCGAATATTATAAAATCCTGTGGAGTTACATAAAATCCGATGATATTCCTCAAACTCTCGTAAAATATATAAAGTCCTATAAAATCCTTCAAATTCTGGGGAATTCATTAAAATACCTTATTTATTTATTATTTATTATTATTTAAAATATTTTTTTACATTTGAAAAAAAAAATTTCTGAATTTTCATTCTAGTGAATGATTTCTTTGAAATTTCATTAAAATAATATTGAATCCCACGAATAATCTGATAAAATTCCTTGAAATTTTTGTAATCTTTTTTTTTGCAAATACTATTTTAGGAACTTTTTTCAAAAATATTGCCAATCCTTTGAAATCTTTTGAAATCCGTTAATTCTAGTGAATGATTTCTTTAAAATTTCATTAAAATAATATTGATATCCCACGAATAATCTGATAAAATTCCTTGAAATTTTTGTAATCTTTTTTTTTTTTGCAAATACGATTTTAGGAACTTTTTTCAAAAATATTTCCGGAACGCCTAGTAGTCATTTCTAGCAACTATCAATTGCCTGGAATTCTACAAAAATTCTGTTTTTCGAATTTTTACAAATTTTTTCAATCTCTTGAAAATTTTTTGGAATCTTTTGAAATGCCTTAATATATTAAACCCTTTGAAATCCCTTCAAATGATTAAAATCAATTTAAAATTTCTTGGAATCTTCTAAAATGTTCTAAAATATTACAAAACCTTTGAAATCTCTTCAAATGATTGAAATGAATTTAAAATTTCTTAGGATCTTTTAAAATACACTGAAATATTTTAAATCCTTCGAAGTCCCTTAAAATTAAAATATTTGAGACCTATCAAAAATTTCTTGGAATCTTTTCAAATGCCCTACAATATATAAGATATCCTTTGAAATTTTATCAAATTCTTGAAATATATTGAAAAATCTTTAGAATCTTTAAAAGAATATTCTAAAATATTTCAAATAGAAATCCTTTGAAGTATTTTGAAATGTTGTAAAGCTCTTGAAATTTCTTGGAATCTTCTAAAATACTATAAAATATTTCCAATTCTTTGGACTTTTTTAAAATCCTTCAATTCTTGTAAATGATTTCTTTAAAATTTCATTAAAACATTATAAAATCTTATGAAGTAACATGAAATCTGATTAGATTTTTTGACATTTTTTAAATCCCTTGAAAATTCTTTTGGAATCTTCTGAAATACCCTAAAATATCATAAGCCCTTTGAAATACCTCCAAAAATTGAAAACAATTTAAAAATCCTTGGAATCTTTTAAAATGCCCTAAAATATTACAAAACCTTTGAAATCTCTTCAAATGATTGAAGTGAATTAAAAATTTCTAAGGATCTTTTAAAATACACTGAAATCTGCTAAATCCTTCGAAGTTCCTTAAAATTAAAATTCTTGAAACGTATCAAAAATTTCTTGGAATCTTTTTAAATGCCCTGAAATATATAAGATATCCTTTGAAGTTTTATAAGATTCTTGAAATATATTGAAAAATCTTTAGAATCTTTAAAATATTTCCAATCCTTTGGACTTTTTTGAAATCCCTCAATTCTTGTAAATGATTTCTTTGAAATTTCATTAAAATATTATAAAATTTTATGAAGTTACATAAAATCTGATTAGATTTTTTGACATTTTTTAAATCTCTTGAAAATTCTTTGGAATCTAAAAAATACCCTAAAATATTACAAAACCTTTCAAATGCCCCAAAATATATAAACTACCTTGAAATCTCATCGAATTCTGCAAATATATTGCAGAATCCTTAGGAAACATTTAATTATCCTAAAATATTAAAAATAGAAATCCTTTAAAACCTTTGGAATTTAGTAAAGCTCGTAAAATTCCTTAAAATCCTTTAAAATATCCTAAAATATTTCCAATCCCTTAAAATTTTTTAAAATCCCTTAATTCTTGTGAATGATTTCTTTTAAATTTCATTAAAATAATATTGTATTCCTTTAAATCCGATGAATAATCTGATACAATTCCTTGAAATTTTTGTAATCTCTTGTCTAATCGTTAGACTTTTTTAAAGTATCCTAAAATCTTTAAAATCCTCTGAAGTTTATCAAAATTGCTTGACATTTTTTTTAAATATCCGACAATTTTTACAAATTTTTAGAAAAAATTTTAATTTTAGAAAATAGCTTGAAATAATGAAAACTTCTCTAAATTAAGATATTATTAAATCTCTTAAAATCCTATGAAGTTACATGAAATATCATATTTCCTGAAATTTGTTTAATCTCTTGAATAATCGGTGGAATTATTTAAAATACTCTAAAATGTTTAAAATCCTTTGAAATTCATTAAAGTTTCTTGGAATTTCTTTAAATATCCTTAAATTCTTTAAAATCTTTTTTAAAAATTTAAATTTCAGGAAATAGCTTAAAATATTAAAAATTTCCCTGAATCTGTGAAATGCTTTCAAATTCCTCAATAATTGTGAATAAGTTCTTTAAAATTTCTATTATAAAATCCTGTGGAGGTACATAAAATTCTGGGAAATTCATTAAAATACCTTATTTGAGAGTTTTTAACATCCCTTAAAATTACTTAAATCCTCGGCAATCTGACAAAGTACATTAAAATCCATTAAAAATACCTTAGAAACTTTTAAAATATCTTAAAACTTTATAGGTTCTATAAAATCCTTCCGAAATTTTGGGAAAATTCTTTAAAAACGCAAAAAAATTCTTTGTAATCCCTGAAAATAATTAAAATCCTTGAAATTCCTTGAAATTTTTTTAATCTCTTCAAATTTCCTGAAAATTCTTTAAAACAGTCTGAAATATTTCAATTCTTTTGGAATCTCTTGAAATTTTGTAAAGCTCTTGAAAATTACTTAGAATATTTTAAAATACCCTTAAATCTTCGAAATCCTTTGAAATCGCTTTAAATTTTGGCAATCTATATTAAAATTCCTGCTACTATTTTAAAATATTTTAAAATCTTGAAAATCTATTGAAATTCCTTGAGATCTTTTTAAATATCGTAAAATCTTTGGAAGTACCTTGAAATATTTCAAAATCTCTTCAAATCCTTGAAAACTTTGGAAATCCCTGAATTTTTGTGAACAAATTCTTTGAAGTTTCCGTGAGATATTCAAAGTTCTATAAAATCCTTTGAGATTCTGAAAAATTCATCAAAATACTTTTTTGAAAGCCTTTAAAATCCTCGGAAAATACTAATCTGATTATACCGATATAAAGTCCTTATAACGTGATTACAATTTTTAATTGTAAATTTGCAAAACTTTACCGTTAAATACTATAATTTTGGATACATGGATCCCCCCCACCCCAGTAAACAGATAGTAGAATCTTCCAAACCCCCTGCCCCTAATGCAGCCACGTGATTTGTGGATGGCCCCTTAGTTTCATCTGCAAATAAAAATCATCGAGAAGAATCGGTGACCTTCGATCCTCGGATCATCGAAGCAAGACTATTTTTTTCCTCTTCAGCAATCAAGCGATCGATCGTTGGAAAGAGCGATCTTTGAAATTTATTTTGTTTCGTGGATAAACTCACGGTGGGATAAATGGCGTTCGGCCGCGGATTATTATGGATGCCTTAGGATCACGAGGTTGGCTAAGTAATAATCTTTGAGCGTTCTAATGCGACTTGGAACCGGGCGGCCTCCAAGTTGATACAAGTGGCCCCTCGGCCCCTCACCCAACCCCTCTATCGCTTTCTGCCACCCCTCCACTCACCGCCGTCCCGGGCCCACCTGAATCCCATCTAACGTGCATGCACTCCCGAACCCGTAAGCGACAAAGAAACTACCAACGTGGTGGTAAAGTGCCATTCTCAAGCCGATCGACGACGACCTCAAGGACGATCGGTAATGCCGATTTAACGGGAAAAGATCGTTCCACTGCACTCGAAAATGCTGGGGAAATGCAACGCCGTTCACCAAACGATTGATTTTCAGCTTTAGGCACTTTACTTCAGGCTTCTTTACTTGAGTTTTTGGGAAAGACTTCAACGGATCGAAATTCAAGCCTAAAGGGATTTTCTGATGATGGAGTCACTGCTCTTATAACAGTTTTTTTTCTTCTCAAAAAATCCAGGTGAAATGTTAGGCAATCGTTGGCAAAATATATTTGTAATTAAGTAGGCATTCATTACCCTCTTGAGAGGCCACATCTTCTGCCAAAAGTTCCCATTTACCCTTACACTCGCTTCACTACCTGTGTATATTGTTTTTATTGCTTGTAGAAGCCATCCATTGACTCCGTACTCTTTAAGGACTTCCCAAAGTTAACTTTTATCCGCCCTGTCAAATGCTTTTTCTAGGCCAAGAAAGGCACAAAAAACTTTCTTTCCTACTTTTAAACATTTTTTCTGTGATCTGTCTTAAGCTAAATATTTGATCCGTACATGATCTTCCTGGCATAAATCCACTTTGGACTTCCCATATCTTTTCTTCTGTTATTTCTATTACTCTGCGGATAAGTATTTTTGAGTATATCTTACTTACGGTACTTAATCAGCTGATACCTCTGTAATTATTGCTGTTGCTTTTATCTCCCTTTTGTATATTGGGATGATAATCGCTTTTCTCCACTCGTCTGGGACTTCCCCCATCTCGATACATAAATTTATCAATTCGCACAGCCTGTGAGGTATGTACTACCGTATTTAAGCATTTCAGCGCTAATACTGTCTACACCAGCAGCCTTACCGTTTTTCAAGTTCTTAATTATATCTCTAACTTCAGTGACACAGATTTTCTCAATTGGGTTTTCTGATGCATTATGTTCTATGTCGCAGTTCTGTTGTCCTATAGCTTCACCTCCTTCTAATTCTTCAAAAGAGTCTTTCCAAGCGTCTACTATCTCGTCTATATCATATAGCATTTCACCTTTGCTGTTTCTCATGCTGACAAACTCTGTACTTTTACTTCCCTCCATCTTTTCAAGTATTAGTTTCTTGCTTTCTTCCAAGTCGTTTTCTATTTTCTTCTCTTCTTCTGTTCTGATTTTATCTTTACTTTCCTTGACTAGTCGTTTAACTTTCCTATTTTTGTGTCTGTAATCATTTTTGAGCCTATTTCTCTCCTCATCGCTAAGACCTGTAATGTTCAACGTTCTCTTGTACGCTTTTTTCTTTTCTTGTCGGGCTGCCTCAATTACACCATTCCACCATTCATCACTAGCCTTTCTTCCTGCAACCGCCGTACCACACACTTCAGTCGCAGTTTTAACAATGATATCCCGTAGCAAAGTCCATGCGCCCTCTATATCTTTATTGCGGATTCTGTAGATTTTTAATCTTCATTCGCATTTGTTTCGTTTGGTTGCTTATCTTTCTTCTCCATCCCCACCCTAAGTTTATTTTGCAGACTAGAAGGTATTGCATTCGGAACCCCTCATGACTCTTGTATCTTTTATTAGTTCTCTTAGTCTTTCATCCGCAATAACGAAGTCAATTATACTGTGGCTATTTCCTTTACACCAGGTGTACATGTGGATCATTTTATGTCTAAAACAAGTATTTGTAATAAATAGGCCCCATCCGTTCATATCTCCTAGCAGAATGATTCTTTCACCATGATCGCAAGTACTTATTGTATCATTTAAAGTGTCCCAGAAGGCGTCTTTGTCTTCTCTCGGATCACTATTAACTGGGGCGTAGCACGCTATGATAAATAATCTGATTTCTACCTGAATTCTAACCCACAGCAATCTGGGTGATACATATCCTTGATCTTTGAGATGCTGTCTTGCTTTTTCATTCACAATCAAACCGACCCCTCTACTAAGATGTGATTCACTATCTACTCCTGACCATATTTCAAAACCGCCTTTCAGCACCCCATTTTCTATGTTTCTACTTTCGCATCCCTTTTTCTTTGTCCCATGTATACATAAAATATATAGCTTCCTTACGTACATAGTTTCTCGTAATTCTCTTACCTTAAAATCATTCACGCCCCTAGCAGTCCAGGCACCTAGTCCCATTCATCGCCTGAAACTCGACCTTTACATTTACCGTGTGTCTGCATTTCGTCAATCCAAGTTTCAGTCCATTCCGAGGCTATTTTCTTGTTTGCATTATTAATTATTTAGATTTGTACGCAACTACCACCTTTATGCGTGAAATTTATTTTGCGAGTTGAAATCATGTCCAACTTAAGTAGTGATTCGTCGTATGGTGGAAAATATAGTTGTTACGTCAGTCCCACCAAACTGAGTGCTGAGGACAAGGAATGGAAACTTAATTACTTATCTGAATATTTCACTGGGATACCGCCTTTGTCTTCAGAGTTTCTTCTTGATTTTTGAGTGTTAATTTTGAAAAACGAATATTAAATAGTGCGTTTACAGAAAAATAATTGAAAAGTAATCATGCAAAAATAGACCTGTTTACTTGGCAGTTGATATTTTATTTTCCGAAAGTGAGAAATTCGACCGTTCGCTGAGACGTAATATGTCAAACTGGTGCTGGAAATTTGTGTGTGTGTACTATTTCAAGTGACCATATGGGGCCGTTGGAAAATACAAAAAGAGGAATCGAAACTCTTTAAAATTCTTCGAAATTCCTTTAACCACTGCAATAATTTGAAAATTCGTTAAAATAATCTCAAATAACCTAAAGGCATGTAAATTCTCTCAAATTTTGAAAATATCTTTATATATTGGAAGACTTTTGATCATAAAAAGCCGTGAAAATTTCATGAAATCCTATATTTCTTGAAATCTGAAATTGTTGATTCCGTCCCTCAAAATTGTTCAAAATTGTCCCTCAAAATGCCCTATAGTTTCTCAAAAATACTTTGAAATTTTCTTAAATCATTGAAGCGAACCAAACAAAATTCCTTATGCCACTGCAATAATTTGAAAAATCGTTAAAATTCGGAGAAATTCAAAATACACTTATTCTAATTGACAACTTATTAAGGCAAGAAACGAATCGTCAAAAAACGTAGATCCGTCACACTGTAATAGTGGGGTGAATCATCCAAATACTCTTTTCTCATTTTTTGAAGAATTTCTCTTTTTTCCCCTGTTTTCTAAAAAGTTTTCCTTTTTCTTGTATTTTCGCTTAAATGCGAACTCAATTAATAGAACCCAAAAATAAAATCCAAATATTTTTTGTTGAAAGTTAATTCTTTTCAATTGAAAAGTGTACTATTATATTTTTGGTTCAGAATTCATCTCTTTTGGTTAAAAATTTTACTATTTGGTTGAAAATTTAATTTTGTTGTTGAAAATTTAACTATTTTGTTGAAAATTCATTTTATTCTATTAAAATTTCACTAGTTTGTTGAACATTAGTTTTTTTTATTGAAAATTAATTTTGAAACTGAAAGTTAAACTATTCCATTTTTGGTTGAAAATTGACATTTTTTATTTGAAAATTCCACTATTAAATTTTTCATTGAGAATTCATCTTTTTCGTTAAAAATTCAACTACTTGGTTGTAAATGCAACTATTGAGTTCAAAATTAACTTTTGTGTAAATTGAAAATTCAACTATTTGGTTCATAATTTATCTTTCTTGGCTAAAAATAAATCTTTTCGGGTATAAAAGTCAACTATTCTCTAGAACATTTGACTTTTTTTTGAAAATTGGACTATTTTGTTGAAAATTCGTTTTTTTTTAATTGGTTTTTTTTTAACTGAAAATTTAACTATTCTATTTTGAGTTAAAAATGTATCGTTTTCAGTTAAAAACGTAACTATTTGATTACAAATGCATGTAATTTGTTGAAAATTTGTTTCTTTTTGGTTGAAAATCAATTTTTTAAACTGCAAATTTAACAATTCCTTTTTCGGCCAAAAATTGATCGTTTTTAGTTTAAAATTCTTCCATTTGTTTGAAAATTACGTTTTTTTTTAATTTATATTTTTAGGTGGAAAATTTCAGTGTTTTATAGTGGAAGTTTTTTTTATAAATAGTCTTTTTGGCTTAAAAATTGCTCTGTTTTTTTTTAAACTCGTGTTTTTAGGTTTTCTGACTTGTAAATTCAACAATTTGGTTTAATTTCATCTTTTTTAATCACAAGTGCAATTTTTTGGTTAGGCCATATTTGTTTTTTGATAAGGATTCAACTATATTTTGAAAATTCGTGTTTTTTGGTTGAATTAAACTTTTTTTATTAAAAATTAAAGCTTTTATTGGTTGAAATATCAACTATTTGGTTAAAAATTCAACATTTTTTGGTTGCAGATTATTCTTTTTTGTTTTGAAATTCTACCATTTAGTTGAAAATTAAACTATTTTGGTAGAAAATGCAAGTATTTGGTTAAAAATTCAGCCATTTCGTAAAAAATTCAACTACTTGATTAAAACTAAAATTATTATTGGGTTGACAACTGAATTATTTGTTTGAAATTTAAACTGTTTTGGTAAAAAATTTAAGTACTTTGTTAAAAATTCAACTATTTTGTGGCAAATGCGCGCTTTTCACTTGAAAAATGAACTATTTGATTGTAAATGTAACTGTTAGGTTGATAATTAATTTTTGTTTTCGAAAATTCACCTTTGTATGTTAAAAATCCAACTCTGCGGTTGAAAGTTCAACTATTTTGTTAAAAAGTCATCTTTTTTCGAAAACTCGTCCTTTTGGATAAAAAATTCGTTTTCTGGAATGAAAATTCTTCTAAAAGGCAGTTAGAAAAAATTACAACTGATTGTGATTGAACTTTATTTTTTCTTGTTTGAAAATTCGACCATTTGGTTCAAAATTTATTTTTGTAGGTAGAAAATTCAACTATTTGATTAATAATTAAATTATTCTGTTGAAAAATTATATCTTTCGCTTAAAATTTTATCTATTTGAGTGAAAAATCATTTTTTTTGGTTGAAAATGCATCTTTTCGAGATTAAAAGTCAACTGTTTTCTAAAAAATTCAATGTTTCAGTTTAAAAACACAATACTATCATTGAAAATTCATCTCTTTTGGTAGACAATTTAACTATTTTTTTGAAAATGCAATATATTTCGACTTGAAATCCTAATCGTTTAATATTGAATTTAATATGGTATCTATAAATTAATTTCCTTCAAAAGAATTTATTTTTCCATTATTTTTCTATTTTCGTGAAAAATCGCATTTCCTCTATTTTGCGAGAATTTTGGGATGTGAATTCTGTTGAAATATTATTCTGATATGTTTTGTGGTTTATTATAGGCGCTTATCAATGCATTCGAAGAAAAAATGTTGACACAAAAGGGTTCGATTTCAAAGGCCCCTTGTAAAATAAAAATATTCTTTATTTTCCTGTCAGAAGTTTAATTATAAATATAGAATTATATTGAGTTCAAATAAATAATCAAAATTGAAGAACTTCATTGTCGAAAAAGCTCTTCTTCGAATTTTGTACCATGGTTTATAAGCAAATTGAATCTAATTTTCTGCGAATAATATCAAAGGGCTGCATGCACAACAAACCAAATTAACGTACACGCATTTGAATTAAACAAGTAAACCTTCAAAATTTCCGCGAATCGAGCCAAATTCGTACGGCATATTTCCGCTCAAAGGCTTGTAATGAAAATGAGTAATCCATTACGCGTGCTGATTGGCATTTCTACGTCATCGAAAATATGGGATGGTTCCACAATATGCAGCAGGCTTTGGCTTTATTACATGATCCTGGAATTACATATATTTACTCGAGTACACTTACAGGCAAACAATAGCCAAAGCATATCGTTTATTGATGATCCGAACCCTCCAGCACTTTATCACGAAACACGAGATAAAAAAGAACCTCATCCTGTTTTTTCATCCAATGAAAACATTTTCGGGTAAAAATGAATATTCGTATCAGAAAAAAAAGTCAATTTTTTTAAAACTTCCTTCGAAATAAATATTCAGGGGAAACCAGTATGCGGTCGATAGAAAAAATTTGAAGTCATGAAATTGATAAATGATGAACAAGTGGAGAAAGTATTATAAACCTAATTAACATATACGGTTCGAATGTTCCAGATTCGATTTGGTATATAATACTTTCTCCACTAATTCATCATTTATCAATATTATGTCTTCAAAGGTTTTTCTATCCACCTCGTACTGGT